>JAKGUB010000008.1:600000-800592 GCA_026261675.1 Hippocampus mohnikei | reverse complement strand
CTTACTATACTATGTCGTTTTCGGCTAAAACGCCTTACTATACTATGTCGTTTTTAGCTAAAAACGCCTTACTATACTATGTCGTTTTTTGGCTAAAGCGCCTTACTATACTATGTCGTTTTTTCGGCTAAAAGCCTTACTATACTATGTCGTTTTTGGGCTAAAACGCCTTACTATACTATGTCGTTTTTTCGCTAAAACGCCTTACTATACTATGTCGTTTTTTAGCTAAAAACGCCTTACTATACTATGTCGTTTTTGCTAAAAACGCCTACTATACTATGTCGTTTTTTTTGCTAAAACGCCTTACTATACTATGTCGTTTTTCGCTAAAACGCCTTACTATACTATGTCGTTTTTTTGGCTAAAACGCCTTACTATACTATGTCGTTTTTTTCGCTAAAACGCCTTACTATACTATGTCGTTTTTTTTCGCTAAAACGCCTTACTATACTTATGTCGTTTTTGGCTAAAACGCCTTACTATACTATGTTCGTTTTTTTCGCTAAAAACGCCTTACTATACTATGTCGTTTTCGCCTAAAACGCCTTACTATACTATGTCGTTTTATAAATACGCCTTTACTATACTATGTCGTATGTCGCTATGAACGCCTTACTATACTATGTCGTTTTTAGGCTAAAACGCCTTACTATACTATGTCGTTTTTTTCGCTAAAACGCCTTACTATACTATATATCGTTTTTGGGCTAAAACACCTTTACTATACTTTGTCGTTTTTTCGGCTAAAACGCATTACTATACTATGTCGTTTTTATAAAATACTTACTATTATTTCAAGAAAAAACTTACTATACTATATCGTATATCGTTTTTTAAAACCTAACTATATTATGTCGGTTTTCTATCGCTATGTAACTAACTATACTATGTCGTTTTAATGCCGCTAAAAAGCCTTACTATACTATGTCGCTCACCAGAAGTATATACTACTTATGCACTTACTATATATTTTTTTACTAAAACGCACGCATTAAATAAACTAGGTTTTCGCTAAAACGCCTTACTATACTATGTCGTTTTTAACTAAAAACGCCTTACTATACTATTTCGTTTTATTACAAAAAGTAACTGAAGTTTATTTTCAAATGTCACTAAACGCCTTACTATACTATGTCGTTTTTTTGGCTAAAAACGCCTTACTATACTATGTCGCTTTTTTAGCTAAAACGCCTTACTATACTATTATGTCGTTTTTTGGCTAAAAACGCCTTACTATACTATGTCGCTTTTTCGCTAAAAACGCCTTACTATACTATGTCGTTTTTTCGCTAAAACGCCTTACTATACTATGTCGTTTTTTTCGCTAAAAACGCCTTACTACTATACTATGTCGTCGTTTTTCGCTAAAACGCCTTACTATACTATGTCGTTTTTTCGCTAAAAACGCCTTACTATACTATGTCGTCGTTTTTCGCTAAAAACGCCTTACTATACTATGTCGTTTTTCGGCTAAAAACGCCTTACTATACTATGTCGTTTTTCGCTAAAAACGCCTTACTATACTATGTCGCTTTTTCGCTAAAACGCCTTACTATACTATGTCGTTTTTCGCTAAAAACGCCTTACTATACTATGTCGTTTTTTCGCTAAAACGCCTTACTATACTATGTCGTTTTTCGCTAAAAACGCCTTACTATACTATGTCGTTTTTTTTCGCTAAAAACGCCTTACTATACTATGTCGTTTTTTCGCTAAAAACGCCTTACTATACTATGTCGTTTTTTCGCTAAAACGCCTTACTATACTATGTCGTTTTTGGCTAAAACGCCTTACTATACTATGTCGTTTTTAGGCTAAAAACGCTTTTACTATACTATGTCGTTTTTTGCTAAAAACGCCTTACTATACTATGTCGCTTTTTCGCTAAAAACGCCTTACTATACTATGTCGTTTTTTCGCTAAAAACGCCTTACTATACTATGTCGTTTTTTCGCTAAAACGCCTTACTATACTATGTCGTTTTTCGCTAAAACGCCTTACTATACTATGTCGTTTTTTCGCTAAAAACGCCTTACTATACTATGTCGTTTTTTTCGGCTAAAACGCCTTACTATACTATGTCGTTTTTTCGCTAAAACGCCTTACTATACTATGTCGTTTTTTCGCTAAAAACGCTTACTATACTATGTCGTTTTTTGGCTAAAACGCCTTACTATACTATGTCGTTTTTGGCTAAAACGCCTTACTATACTATGTCGTTTTTCGCTAAAACGCCTTACTATACTATGTCGTTTTTTCGCTAAAACGCCTTACTATACTATGTCGTTTTTTCGCTAAAAACGCCTTACTATACTATGTCGTTTTTCGCTAAAACGCCTTACTATACTATGTCGTTTTTAGGCTAAAACGCCTTACTATACTGTGTCGTTTTTTTTAGCTAAAAACGCCTTACTATACTATGTCGTTTTTTTCGCTAAAACGCCTTACTATACTATGTCGTTTTTTGGCTAAAACGCCTTACTATACTATGTCGTTTTTCGGCTAAAACGCCTTACTATACTATGTCGTTTTTTGGCTAAAACGCCTTACTATACTATGTCGTTTTTTCGGCTAAAAACGCCTTACTATACTATGTCGTTTTTTTCGCTAAAACGCCTTACTATACTATGTCGTTTTTCGCTAAAAACGCCTTACTATACTATGTCGTTTTTTTAGCTAAAACGCCTTACTATACTATGTCGTTTTTTCGCTAAAACGCCTTACTATACTATGTCGTTTTTGGGCTAAAAACGCCTTACTATACTATGTCGTTTTTGAGCTAAAACGCCTTACTATACTATGTCGTTTTTGGCTAAAACGCCTTACTATACTATGTCGTTTTTTTCGCTAAAACGCCTTACTATACTATGTCGCTTTTTTGGCTAAAACGCCTTACTATACTATGTCGTTTTTTCGCTAAAAACGCCTTACTATACTATGTCGTTTTTTCGCTAAAACGCCTTACTATACTATGTCGTTTTTCGCTAAAACGCCTTACTATACTATGTCGTTTTTCGCTAAAAACGCCTTACTATACTATGTCGTTTTTTTTGTCGGCTAAAAACGCCTTACTATACTATGTCGTTTTTTTTTTACGCTAAAACGCCTTACTATACTATGTCGTTTTTTGGCTAAAAACGCCTTACTATACTATGTCGTTTTTTTCGCTAAAACGCCTTACTATACTATGTCGTTTTTTTGGCTAAAACGCCTTACTATACTATGTCGTTTTTTTCGCTAAAAACGCCTTACTATACTATGTCGTTTTTAGCTAAAACGCCTTACTATACTATGTCGTTTTTGGCTAAAACGCCTTACTATACTATGTCGTTTTTGGCTAAAACGCCTTACTATACTATGTCGTTTTTTAAAACGCCTTACTATACTATGTCGTTTTTTCGCTAAAACGCCTTACTATACTATGTCGCTTTTTCGCTAAAAACGCCTTACTATACTATGTCGTTTTTTCGCTAAAACGCCTTACTATACTATGTCGTTTTTCGCTAAAACGCCTTACTATACTATGTCGTTTTTCGGCTAAAAACGCCTTACTATACTATGTCGTTTTTTTCGCTAAAACGCCTTACTATACTATGTCGTTTTTTTGGCTAAAACGCCTTACTATACTATGTCGTTTTTTCGCTAAAAACGCCTTACTATACTATGTCGTTTTTTGGCTAAAACGCCTTACTATACTATGTCGTTTTTTCGCTAAAACGCCTTACTATACTATGTCGTTTTTTAAAAACGCCTTACTATACTATGTCGTTTTTCGGGCTAAAACGCCTTACTATACTATGTCGTTTTTCGGCTAAAACGCCTTACTATACTATGTCGTTTTTTCGCTAAAACGCCTTACTATACTATGTCGTTTTTTGGCTAAAAACGCCTTACTATACTATGTCGTTTTTTTGGCTAAAACGCCTTACTATACTATGTCGTTTTTTCGCTAAAACGCCTTACTATACTATGTCGTTTTTTCGCTAAAAACGCCTTACTATACTATGTCGCTTTTTTGGCTAAAACGCCTTACTATACTATGTCGTTTTTTCGCTAAAACGCCTTACTATACTATGTCGTTTTTCGGCTAAAACGCCTTACTATACTATGTCGTTTTTTCGCTAAAACGCCTTACTATACTATGTCGTTTTTTGGCTAAAACGCCTTACTATACTATGTCGTTTTTCTCGGCTAAAAACGCCTTACTATACTATGTCGTTTTTTGGGCTAAAACGCCTTACTATACTATGTCGTTTTTGGCTAAAAACGCCTTACTATACTATGTCGTTTTTTTCGGCTAAAAACGCCTTACTATACTATGTCGTTTTTCGGCTAAAACGCCTTACTATACTATGTCGTTTTTTTGGCTAAAACGCCTTACTATACTATGTCGTTTTTTCGCTAAAACGCCTTACTATACTATGTCGTTTTTTGGCTAAAACGCCTTACTATACTATGTCGTTTTTTTTCGCTAAAACGCCTTACTATACTATGTCGTTTTTTGGCTAAAACGCCTTACTATACTATGTCGTTTTTTTGGCTAAAACGCCTTACTATACTATGTCGTTTTTCGGCTAAAACGCCTTACTATACTATGTCGCTTTTTTCGGCTAAAACGCCTTACTATACTATGTCGTTTTTGGGCTAAAACGCCTTACTATACTATGTCGCTTTTTCGCTAAAAACGCCTTACTATACTATGTCGCTTTTTTCGCTAAAAACGCCTTACTATACTATGTCGTTTTTTGGGCTAAAACGCCTTACTATACTATGTCGTTTTTTCGGCTAAAACGCCTTACTATACTATGTCGTTTTTTGGCTAAAACGCCTTACTATACTATGTCGTTTTTTTCGCTAAAACGCCTTACTATACTATGTCGTTTTTTTCGCTAAAACGCCTTACTATACTATGTCGTTTTTCGGCTAAAACGCCTTACTATACTATGTCGTTTTTTGGCTAAAACGCCTTACTATACTATGTCGTTTTTTGGCTAAAACGCCTTACTATACTATGTCGTTTTTTTCGCTAAAACGCCTTACTATACTATGTCGTTTTTTCGCTAAAACGCCTTACTATACTATGTCGTTTTTTGGCTAAAAACGCCTTACTATACTATGTCGTTTTTTTGCTAAAACGCCTTACTATACTATGTCGTTTTTTCGGCTAAAAACGCCTTACTATACTATGTCGTTTTTTGGCTAAAACGCCTTTACTATACTATGTCGTTTTTTCGCTAAAACGCCTTACTATACTATGTCGTTTTTTGGGCTAAAACGCCTTACTATACTATGTCGTTTTTTTTGCTAAAACGCCTTACTATACTATGTCGTTTTTTCGCTAAAAACGCCTTACTATACTATGTCGTTTTTTTTAAAAACGCCTTACTATACTATGTCGTTTTTTCGCTAAAAACGCCTTACTATACTATGTCGTTTTTTGGCTAAAACGCCTTACTATACTATGTCGTTTTTTTTAAAACGCCTTACTATACTATGTCGTTTTTTCGCTAAAACGCCTTACTATACTATGTCGTTTTTTCGCTAAAACGCCTTACTATACTATGTCGTTTTTGGCTAAAAACGCCTTACTATACTATGTCGTTTTTTGGCTAAAACGCCTTACTATACTATGTCGTTTTTCGGCTAAAACGCCTTACTATACTATGTCGTTTTTTGGCTAAAACGCCTTACTATACTATGTCGTTTTTAGGCTAAAACGCCTTACTATACTATGTCGTTTTTTCGCTAAAACGCCTTACTATACTATGTCGTTTTTTGGCTAAAACGCCTTACTATACTATGTCGTTTTTCGGCTAAAACGCCTTACTATACTATGTCGTTTTTTCGCTAAAACGCCTTACTATACTATGTCGTTTTTTCGCTAAAACGCCTTACTATACTATGTCGTTTTTTGGCTAAAACGCCTTACTATACTATGTCGCTTTTTTACTAAAACGCCTTACTATACTATGTCGTTTTTTGGCTAAAACGCCTTACTATACTATGTCGTTTTTTCGCTAAAACGCCTTACTATACTATGTCGTTTTTTCGGCTAAAAACGCCTTACTATACTATGTCGTTTTTGGGCTAAAACGCCTTACTATACTATGTCGCTTTTTTGGCTAAAACGCCTTACTATACTATGTCGTTTTTTTTAAAAACGCCTTACTATACTATGTCGTTTTTTGGCTAAAACGCCTTACTATACTATGTCGTTTTTTCGCTAAAACGCCTTACTATACTATGTCGTTTTTGGCTAAAACGCCTTACTATACTATGTCGTTTTTTGGCTAAAACGCCTTACTATACTATGTCGTTTTTTCGCTAAAACGCCTTACTATACTATGTCGTTTTTTGGCTAAAACGCCTTACTATACTATGTCGTTTTTTCGCTAAAACGCCTTACTATACTATGTCGTTTTTGGCTAAAACGCCTTACTATACTATGTCGTTTTTTTAAAGGCTAAAACGCCTTACTATACTATGTCGTTTTTGGCTAAAACGCCTTACTATACTATGTCGTTTTTTCGCTAAAAACGCCTTACTATACTATGTCGTTTTTTTGGCTAAAACGCCTTACTATACTATGTCGTTTTTTGGCTAAAACGCCTTACTATACTATGTCGTTTTTTTAAAAACGCTAAAATACGCCTTACTATACTATGTCGCTTTTTTCGCTAAAAACGCCTTACTATACTATGTCGTTTTTTGGCTAAAACGCCTTACTATACTATGTCGTTTTTTGGGCTAAAATGCCTTACTATACTATGTCGTTTTTGGCTAAAACGCCTTACTATACTATGTCGTTTTTTTCGCTAAAAACGCCTTATCATCTATGTCGTTTTTTGGGCTAAAAACGCCTTACTATACTATGTCGTTTTTTTGGCTTAAAACGCCTTACTATACTATGTCGTTTTTTTTGCTAAAAATGCCTTACTATACTATGTCGTTTTTTGGCTAAAAACGCCTTACTATACTATGTCGTTTTTTTCGGCTAAAACGCCTTACTATACTATGTCGTTTTTTTCGGCTAAAAACGCCTTACTATACTATGTCGTTTTTTCGGCTAAAACGCCTTACTATACTATGTCGTTTTTTTCGGCTAAAAACGCCTTACTATACTATGTCGTTTTTTTTGGCTAAAACGCCTTACTATACTATGTCGTTTTTTTGGCTAAAAACGCCTTACTATACTATGTCGTTTTTAGCTAAAACGCCTTACTATACTATGTCGTTTTTTTACGCTAAAAACGCCTTACTATACTATGTCGTTTTTTTCGCTCAAAACGCCTTACTATACTATGTCGTTTTTTTCGCTAAAAACGCCTTACTATACTATGTCGTTTTTTTTCGCTAAAAACGCCTTACTATACTATGTCGTTTTTTCGGCTAAAAATGCCTTACTATACTATGTCGTTTTTTCGCTAAAACGCCTTACTATACTATGTCGTTTTTTCGCTAAAACGCCTTACTATACTATGTCGTTTTTTTCGCTAAAACGCCTTACTATACTATGTCGTTTTTTGGCTAAAACGCCTTACTATACTATGTCGTTTTTTGGCTAAAACGCCTTACTATACTATGTCGTTTTTTTGGCTAAAACGCCTTACTATACTATGTCGTTTTTTGGCTAAAACGCCTTACTATACTATGTCGTTTTTTTGGCTAAAACGCCTTACTATACTATGTCGTTTTTTTCGCTAAAACGCCTTACTATACTATGTCGTTTTTTTCGCTAAAAACGCCTTACTATACTATGTCGTTTTTTCGGCTAAAAACGCCTTACTATACTATGTCGTTTTTTGGCTAAAAACGCCTTACTATACTATGTCGTTTTTTTTCGCGAAAAAAGCCTTACTATACTATGTCGTTTTTTCGGCTAAAAACGCCTTACTATACTATGTCGTTTTTTCGCTAAAAACGCCTTACTATACTATGTCGTTTTTTCGCTAAAAACGCCTTACTATACTATGTCGTTTTTTGGCTAAAACGCCTTACTATACTATGTCGTTTTTTCGCTAAAACGCCTTACTATACTATGTCGTTTTTGGCTAAAAACGCCTTACTATACTATGTCGTTTTTGGGCTAAAACGCCTTACTATACTATGTCGTTTTTTGGCTAAAAACGCCTTACTATACTATGTCGTTTTTTCGCTAAAACGCCTTACTATACTATGTCGTTTTTTCGCTAAAAACGCCTTACTATACTATGTCGTTTTTTCGCTAAAAACGCCTTACTATACTATGTCGTTTTTTGGCTAAAACGCCTTACTATACTATGTCGTTTTTTCGCTAAAACGCCTTACTATACTATGTCGTTTTTTCGCTAAAAACGCCTTACTATACTATGTCGTTTTTTCGCTAAAAACGCCTTACTATACTATGTCGTTTTTTGGCTAAAACGCCTTACTATACTATGTCGTTTTTTTCGCTAAAACGCCTTACTATACTATGTCGTTTTTGGGCTAAAACGCCTTACTATACTATGTCGTTTTTTCGCTAAAAACGCCTTACTATACTATGTCGTTTTTTTCGGCTAAAACGCCTTACTATACTATGTCGTTTTTTGGGCTAAAACGCCTTACTATACTATGTCGTTTTTTTTTCGGCTAAAAACGCCTTACTATACTATGTCGTTTTTTGGCTAAAACGCCTTACTATACTATGTCGTTTTTTCGCTAAAAAGCCTTACTATACTATGTCGTTTTTTCGGCTAAAACGCCTTACTATACTATGTCGTTTTTTTCGCTAAAAACGCCTTACTATACTATGTCGTTTTTTTGGCTAAAAACGCCTTACTATACTATGTCGTTTTTTGGGCTAAAAAGCCTTACTATACTATGTCGTTTTTCGCTAAAACGCCTTACTATACTATGTCGTTTTTGGCTAAAACGCCTTACTATACTATGTCGTTTTTTGGCTAAAACGCCTTACTATACTATGTCGTTTTTTGGCTAAAACGCCTTACTATACTATGTCGTTTTTGGCTAAAACGCCTTACTATACTATGTCGTTTTTTCGCTAAAACGCCTTACTATACTATGTCGTTTTTTCGGCTAAAACGCCTTACTATACTATGTCGTTTTTGGGCTAAAACGCCTTACTATACTATGTCGTTTTTTCGCTAAAACGCCTTACTATACTATGTCGTTTTTTCGCTAAAACGCCTTACTATACTATGTCGTTTTTTCGCTAAAAACGCCTTACTATACTATGTCGTTTTTGGCTAAAACGCCTTACTATACTATGTCGTTTTTTGGCTAAAACGCCTTACTATACTATGTCGTTTTTGGCTAAAACGCCTTACTATACTATGTCGTTTTTACTATGGGCTAAAAACGCCTTACTATACTATGTCGTTTTTCGGCTAAAACGCCTTACTATACTATGTCGTTTTTGGCTAAAACGCCTTACTATACTATGTCGTTTTTTCGCTAAAACGCCTTACTATACTATGTCGTTTTTGGGCTAAAACGCCTTACTATACTATGTCGTTTTTGGGCTAAAACGCCTTACTATACTATGTCGTTTTTAGGCTAAAACGCCTTACTATACTATGTCGTTTTTTCGGCTAAAACGCCTTACTATACTATGTCGTTTTTTCGGCTAAAACGCCTTACTATACTATGTCGTTTTTGGCTAAAACGCCTTACTATACTATGTCGTTTTTTCGCTAAAACGCCTTACTATACTATGTCGTTTTTGGGCTAAAAACGCCTTACTATACTATGTCGTTTTTTCGGCTAAAACGCCTTACTATACTATGTCGTTTTTTGGCTAAAACGCCTTACTATACTATGTCGTTTTTTGGCTAAAACGCCTTACTATACTATGTCGTTTTTGGCTAAAACGCCTTACTATACTATGTCGTTTTTTGGCTAAAAACGCCTTACTATACTATGTCGTTTTTGGGCTAAAACGCCTTACTATACTATGTCGTTTTTTGGCTAAAACGCCTTACTATACTATGTCGTTTTTTGGGCTAAAACGCCTTACTATACTATGTCGTTTTTGGCTAAAACGCCTTACTATACTATGTCGTTTTTTTTCGCTAAAACGCCTTACTATACTATGTCGTTTTTTCGGCTAAAACGCCTTACTATACTATGTCGTTTTTTCGGCTAAAAACGCCTTACTATACTATGTCGTTTTTTGGGGCTAAAAACGCCTTACTATACTATGTCGTTTTTTCTGCTAAAACGCCTTACTATACTATGTCGTTTTTTTGGGCTAAAAACGCCTTACTATACTATGTCGTTTTTTGGGCTAAAAACGCCTTACTATACTATGTCGTTTTTTTCGGCTAAAACGCCTTACTATACTATGTCGTTTTTGGGCTAAAACGCCTTACTATACTATGTCGTTTTTAAAAACGGCTAAAAACGCCTTACTATACTATGTCGTTTTTTGGCTAAAAACGCCTTACTATACTATGTCGTTTTTGGGCTAAAACGCCTTACTATACTATGTCGTTTTTGGGCTAAAAACGCCTTACTATACTATGTCGTTTTTTCGCTAAAACGCCTTACTATACTATGTCGTTTTTTGGGCTAAAACGCCTTACTATACTATGTCGTTTTTTTCGCTAAAACGCCTTACTATACTATGTCGTTTTTGGGCTAAAAACGCCTTACTATACTATGTCGTTTTTTTGGCTAAAACGCCTTACTATACTATGTCGTTTTTTGGGCTAAAACGCCTTACTATACTATGTCGTTTTTTGGCTAAAACGCCTTACTATACTATGTCGTTTTTGGGCTAAAACGCCTTACTATACTATGTCGTTTTTGGGCTAAAACGCCTTACTATACTATGTCGTTTTTGGCTAAAAACGCCTTACTATACTATGTCGTTTTTGGGCTAAAACGCCTTACTATACTATGTCGTTTTTGGGCTAAAACGCCTTACTATACTATGTCGTTTTTTGGCTAAAACGCCTTACTATACTATGTCGTTTTTGGGCTAAAACGCCTTACTATACTATGTCGTTTTTGGGCTAAAACGCCTTACTATACTATGTCGTTTTTTGGGCTAAAACGCCTTACTATACTATGTCGTTTTTTGGCTAAAACGCCTTACTATACTATGTCGTTTTTGGGCTAAAACGCCTTACTATACTATGTCGTTTTTGGGCTAAAACGCCTTACTATACTATGTCGTTTTTTGGCTAAAAACGCCTTACTATACTATGTCGTTTTTCGGCTAAAACGCCTTACTATACTATGTCGCCTTTTTATGTCGCTAAAACGCCTTACTATACTATGTCGTTTTTGGGCTAAAAACGCCTTACTATACTATGTCGTTTTTGGGCTAAAACGCCTTACTATACTATGTCGTTTTTTTTGGCTAAAACGCCTTACTATACTATGTCGTTTTTGGCTAAAAACGCCTTACTATACTATGTCGTTTTTGGGCTAAAAACGCCTTACTATACTATGTCGTTTTTGGGCTAAAAACGCCTTACTATACTATGTCGTTTTTGGGCTAAAACGCCTTACTATACTATGTCGTTTTTGGCTAAAACGCCTTACTATACTATGTCGTTTTTGGGCTAAAACGCCTTACTATACTATGTCGTTTTTGGGCTAAAACGCCTTACTATACTATGTCGTTTTTGGGCTAAAACGCCTTACTATACTATGTCGTTTTTTCGGCTAAAACGCCTTACTATACTATGTCGTTTTTTGGCTAAAACGCCTTACTATACTATGTCGTTTTTGGGCTAAAACGCCTTACTATACTATGTCGTTTTTGGGCTAAAACGCCTTACTATACTATGTCGTTTTTGGGCTAAAACGCCTTACTATACTATGTCGTTTTTGGGCTAAAACGCCTTACTATACTATGTCGTTTTTTTGGCTAAAACGCCTTACTATACTATGTCGTTTTTGGGCTAAAACGCCTTACTATACTATGTCGTTTTTGGGCTAAAACGCCTTACTATACTATGTCGTTTTTGGGCTAAAACGCCTTACTATACTATGTCGTTTTTGGGCTAAAACGCCTTACTATACTATGTCGTTTTTTGGGCTAAAACGCCTTACTATACTATGTCGTTTTTTGGCTAAAACGCCTTACTATACTATGTCGTTTTTGGGCTAAAACGCCTTACTATACTATGTCGTTTTTGGGCTAAAACGCCTTACTATACTATGTCGTTTTTGGCTAAAACGCCTTACTATACTATGTCGTTTTTGGGCTAAAACGCCTTACTATACTATGTCGTTTTTTCGCTAAAACGCCTTACTATACTATGTCGTTTTTGGGCTAAAACGCCTTACTATACTATGTCGTTTTTTGGCTAAAACGCCTTACTATACTATGTCGTTTTTGGGCTAAAACGCCTTACTATACTATGTCGTTTTTGGGCTAAAAACGCCTTACTATACTATGTCGTTTTTGGGCTAAAACGCCTTACTATACTATGTCGTTTTTTTTAAAAGGCTAAAACGCCTTACTATACTATGTCGTTTTTTGGCTAAAACGCCTTACTATACTATGTCGTTTTTGGGCTAAAACGCCTTACTATACTATGTCGTTTTTGGGCTAAAACGCCTTACTATACTATGTCGTTTTTTGGCTAAAAACGCCTTACTATACTATGTCGTTTTTTGGCTAAAACGCCTTACTATACTATGTCGTTTTTTGGCTAAAACGCCTTACTATACTATGTCGTTTTTTGGCTAAAACGCCTTACTATACTATGTCGTTTTTTGGCTAAAACGCCTTACTATACTATGTCGTTTTTTGGGCTAAAACGCCTTACTATACTATGTCGTTTTTGGGCTAAAACGCCTTACTATACTATGTCGTTTTTGGGCTAAAACGCCTTACTATACTATGTCGTTTTTTTGGCTAAAACGCCTTACTATACTATGTCGTTTTTTCGCTAAAACGCCTTACTATACTATGTCGTTTTTTGGGCTAAAACGCCTTACTATACTATGTCGTTTTTGGGCTAAAACGCCTTACTATACTATGTCGTTTTTGGGCTAAAACGCCTTACTATACTATGTCGTTTTTGGGCTAAAACGCCTTACTATACTATGTCGTTTTTGGGCTAAAACGCCTTACTATACTATGTCGTTTTTGGGCTAAAACGCCTTACTATACTATGTCGTTTTTTGTCGGCTAAAACGCCTTACTATACTATGTCGTTTTTTTCGCTAAAACGCCTTACTATACTATGTCGTTTTTTGGCTAAAACGCCTTACTATACTATGTCGTTTTTTCGCTAAAAACGCCTTACTATACTATGTCGTTTTTGGGCTAAAACGCCTTACTATACTATGTCGTTTTTGGGCTAAAACGCCTTACTATACTATGTCGTTTTTTGGCTAAAACGCCTTACTATACTATGTCGTTTTTTCGCTAAAACGCCTTACTATACTATGTCGTTTTTTGGCTAAAACGCCTTACTATACTATGTCGTTTTTGGGCTAAAACGCCTTACTATACTATGTCGTTTTTGGCTAAAACGCCTTACTATACTATGTCGTTTTTCGCTAAAACGCCTTACTATACTATGTCGTTTTTGGGCTAAAACGCCTTACTATACTATGTCGTTTTTTGGGCTAAAACGCCTTACTATACTATGTCGTTTTTGGGCTAAAAACGCCTTACTATACTATGTCGTTTTTGGCTAAAACGCCTTACTATACTATGTCGTTTTTGGGCTAAAACGCCTTACTATACTATGTCGTTTTTTGGGCTAAAACGCCTTACTATACTATGTCGTTTTTTTTCGCTAAAACGCCTTACTATACTATGTCGTTTTTGGGCTAAAACGCCTTACTATACTATGTCGTTTTTTGGGCTAAAACGCCTTACTATACTATGTCGTTTTTCGGCTAAAACGCCTTACTATACTATGTCGTTTTTTTCGGCTAAAACGCCTTACTATACTATGTCGTTTTTGGGCTAAAACGCCTTACTATACTATGTCGTTTTTGGGCTAAAACGCCTTACTATACTATGTCGTTTTTTCAGCTAAAACGCCTTACTATACTATGTCGTTTTTTCGCTAAAACGCCTTACTATACTATGTCGTTTTTGGGCTAAAACGCCTTACTATACTATGTCGTTTTTTCGCTAAAACGCCTTACTATACTATGTCGTTTTTCGGCTAAAAACGCCTTACTATACTATGTCGTTTTTTCGCTAAAACGCCTTACTATACTATGTCGTTTTTCGGCTAAAACGCCTTACTATACTATGTCGTTTTTTCGCTAAAACGCCTTACTATACTATGTCGTTTTTTCGCTAAAAACGCCTTACTATACTATGTCGTTTTTTCGCTAAAACGCCTTACTATACTATGTCGTTTTTGGCTAAAACGCCTTACTATACTATGTCGTTTTTTCGGCTAAAACGCCTTACTATACTATGTCGTTTTTCGGCTAAAACGCCTTACTATACTATGTCGTTTTTTTAAAACGCCTTACTATACTATGTCGTTTTTGGGCTAAAACGCCTTACTATACTATGTCGTTTTTGGGCTAAAACGCCTTACTATACTATGTCGTTTTTGGGCTAAAACGCCTTACTATACTATGTCGTTTTTGGCTAAAACGCCTTACTATACTATGTCGTTTTTTGGCTAAAACGCCTTACTATACTATGTCGTTTTTGCTAAAACGCCTTACTATACTATGTCGTTTTTGGCTAAAACGCCTTACTATACTATGTCGTTTTTGGCTAAAACGCCTTACTATACTATGTCGTTTTGGGCTAAAACGCCTTACTATACTATGTCGTTTTTTCGGCTAAAACGCCTTACTATACTATGTCGTTTTTGGGCTAAAACGCCTTACTATACTATGTCGTTTTTGGGCTAAAACGCCTTACTATACTATGTCGTTTTTGGGCTAAAACGCCTTACTATACTATGTCGTTTTTTGGGCTAAAACGCCTTACTATACTATGTCGTTTTTTCGCTAAAACGCCTTACTATACTATGTCGTTTTTGGCTAAAACGCCTTACTATACTATGTCGTTTTTCGCTAAAACGCCTTACTATACTATGTCGTTTTTTCGCTAAAACGCCTTACTATACTATGTCGTTTTTGGGCTAAAACGCCTTACTATACTATGTCGTTTTTGGGCTAAAACGCCTTACTATACTATGTCGTTTTTCGCTAAAAACGCCTTACTATACTATGTCGTTTTTCGCTAAAAACGCCTTACTATACTATGTCGTTTTTCAGCTAAAAACGCCTTACTATACTATGTCGTTTTTTTCGCTAAAACGCCTTACTATACTATGTCGTTTTTTGGCTAAAACGCCTTACTATACTATGTCGTTTTTGGGCTAAAACGCCTTACTATACTATGTCGTTTTTGGGCTAAAACGCCTTACTATACTATGTCGTTTTTGGGCTAAAACGCCTTACTATACTATGTCGTTTTTTCGCTAAAACGCCTTACTATACTATGTCGTTTTTGGGCTAAAACGCCTTACTATACTATGTCGTTTTTTTGGGCTAAAACGCCTTACTATACTATGTCGTTTTTTCGCTAAAACGCCTTACTATACTATGTCGTTTTTTTAAAACGCTAAAACGCCTTACTATACTATGTCGTTTTTCAGCTAAAACGCCTTACTATACTATGTCGTTTTTTCGCTAAAACGCCTTACTATACTATGTCGTTTTTGGGCTAAAACGCCTTACTATACTATGTCGTTTTTGGCTAAAACGCCTTACTATACTATGTCGTTTTTTCGCTAAAACGCCTTACTATACTATGTCGTTTTTGGCTAAAAACGCCTTACTATACTATGTCGTTTTTTCGCTAAAACGCCTTACTATACTATGTCGTTTTTTGGGCTAAAACGCCTTACTATACTATGTCGTTTTTGGGCTAAAACGCCTTACTATACTATGTCGTTTTTTGGGCTAAAAACGCCTTACTATACTATGTCGTTTTTTCGCTAAAACGCCTTACTATACTATGTCGTTTTTGGGCTAAAACGCCTTACTATACTATGTCGTTTTTGGCTAAAACGCCTTACTATACTATGTCGTTTTTGGGCTAAAAACGCCTTACTATACTATGTCGTTTTTTGGCTAAAACGCCTTACTATACTATGTCGTTTTTGGGCTAAAACGCCTTACTATACTATGTCGTTTTTGGCTAAAACGCCTTACTATACTATGTCGTTTTTGGGCTAAAACGCCTTACTATACTATGTCGTTTTTGGGCTAAAACGCCTTACTATACTATGTCGTTTTTGGGCTAAAACGCCTTACTATACTATGTCGTTTTTGGCTAAAACGCCTTACTATACTATGTCGTTTTTTGGCTAAAACGCCTTACTATACTATGTCGTTTTTGGGCTAAAACGCCTTACTATACTATGTCGTTTTTTCGGCTAAAACGCCTTACTATACTATGTCGTTTTTGGGCTAAAACGCCTTACTATACTATGTCGTTTTTTTGGGCTAAAACGCCTTACTATACTATGTCGTTTTTGGGCTAAAAACGCCTTACTATACTATGTCGTTTTTGGGCTAAAACGCCTTACTATACTATGTCGTTTTTTGGGCTAAAACGCCTTACTATACTATGTCGTTTTTTGGCTAAAACGCCTTACTATACTATGTCGTTTTTTGGGCTAAAACGCCTTACTATACTATGTCGTTTTTGGGCTAAAACGCCTTACTATACTATGTCGTTTTTTGGGCTAAAACGCCTTACTATACTATGTCGTTTTTGGGCTAAAACGCCTTACTATACTATGTCGTTTTTTGGCTAAAACGCCTTACTATACTATGTCGTTTTTGGCCTTACTATACTATGCTAAAACGCCTTACTATACTATGTCGTTTTTGGGCTAAAACGCCTTACTATACTATGTCGTTTTTTGGCTAAAACGCCTTACTATACTATGTCGTTTTTTGGCTAAAACGCCTTACTATACTATGTCGTTTTTTGGGCTAAAACGCCTTACTATACTATGTCGTTTTTTGGGCTAAAACGCCTTACTATACTATGTCGTTTTTGGGCTAAAACGCCTTACTATACTATGTCGTTTTTGGGCTAAAACGCCTTACTATACTATGTCGTTTTTGGGCTAAAACGCCTTACTATACTATGTCGTTTTTGGGCTAAAACGCCTTACTATACTATGTCGTTTTTTGGGCTAAAACGCCTTACTATACTATGTCGTTTTTGGGCTAAAACGCCTTACTATACTATGTCGTTTTTGGGCTAAAACGCCTTACTATACTATGTCGTTTTTTTGGGCTAAAACGCCTTACTATACTATGTCGTTTTTTCGGCTAAAACGCCTTACTATACTATGTCGTTTTTCGGCTAAAACGCCTTACTATACTATGTCGTTTTTTCGCTAAAACGCCTTACTATACTATGTCGTTTTTCGCTAAAACGCCTTACTATACTATGTCGTTTTTGGGCTAAAACGCCTTACTATACTATGTCGTTTTTTACGGCTAAAACGCCTTACTATACTATGTCGTTTTTTCGGCTGAAAACGCCTTACTATACTATGTCGTTTTTCGCCTGAAAACGCCTTACTATACTATGTCGTTTTTTCGCTAAAACGCCTTACTATACTATGTCGTTTTTGGGCTAAAACGCCTTACTATACTATGTCGTTTTTAGGCTAAAACGCCTTACTATACTATGTCGTTTTTGGGCTAAAACGCCTTACTATACTATGTCGTTTTTACGGCTAAAACGCCTTACTATACTATGTCGTTTTTGGGCTAAAACGCCTTACTATACTATGTCGTTTTTCGGCTAAAACGCCTTACTATACTATGTCGTTTTTTCGGCTAAAACGCCTTACTATACTATGTCGTTTTTAGGCTAAAACGCCTTACTATACTATGTCGTTTTTGGGCTAAAACGCCTTACTATACTATGTCGTTTTTGGGCTAAAACGCCTTACTATACTATGTCGTTTTTGGGCTAAAAACGCCTTACTATACTATGTCGTTTTTGGGCTAAAAACGCCTTACTATACTATGTCGTTTTTAGGCTAAAACGCCTTACTATACTATGTCGTTTTTAGGCTAAAACGCCTTACTATACTATGTCGTTTTTACGGCTAAAACGCCTTACTATACTATGTCGTTTTTGGGCTAAAACGCCTTACTATACTATGTCGTTTTTAGGCTAAAACGCCTTACTATACTATGTCGTTTTTCGCTAAAACGCCTTACTATACTATGTCGTTTTTAGGCTAAAACGCCTTACTATACTATGTCGTTTTTTGGCTAAAACGCCTTACTATACTATGTCGTTTTACGCCTGAAAACGCCTTACTATACTATGTCGTTTTTCGGCTAAAACGCCTTACTATACTATGTCGTTTTTGGCTAAAACGCCTTACTATACTATGTCGTTTTTTGGGCTAAAACGCCTTACTATACTATGTCGTTTTTGGGCTAAAACGCCTTACTATACTATGTCGTTTTTGGGCTAAAACGCCTTACTATACTATGTCGTTTTTGGGCTAAAACGCCTTACTATACTATGTCGTTTTTGGGCTAAAAACGCCTTACTATACTATGTCGTTTTTCGCTAAAAACGCCTTACTATACTATGTCGTTTTTTCGGCTAAAAACGCCTTACTATACTATGTCGTTTTTTCGCTAAAAACGCCTTACTATACTATGTCGTTTTTTCGCTAAAACGCCTTACTATACTATGTCGTTTTTCGCTAAAACGCCTTACTATACTATGTCGTTTTTTCGGCTAAAACGCCTTACTATACTATGTCGTTTTTCGTCTAAAACGCCTTACTATACTATGTCGTTTTTCGCTAAAACGCCTTACTATACTATGTCGTTTTTGGGCTAAAACGCCTTACTATACTATGTCGTTTTTGGGCTAAAACGCCTTACTATACTATGTCGTTTTTGGGCTAAAACGCCTTACTATACTATGTCGTTTTTGGGCTAAAAACGCCTTACTATACTATGTCGTTTTCTTGGCTGAAAACGCCTTACTATACTATGTCGTTTTTTCGCTAAAACGCCTTACTATACTAAGTCGTTTTTGGGCTAAAACGCCTTACTATACTATGTCGTTTTTGGGCTAAAAAACAACTCACTATACTATGTCGTTTTTGTGCTAAAACAACATTTTCGTTAAAAACGACATACTATAGTAAGGCGTTTTTAGGCTAAAACGCCTTACTATACTATGTCGCTTTTTGGGCTAAAAACGCCTTACTATACTATGACGAACGTTGAAAGCATTTGCACCCTCGTCAGCAGGTGTAAATTACAGTGTCATCTGAAATTGTATTATCTGACAAGGTGCCGTTTAAAACTCGAACTAAGTAGTATTTGGATACTGAATGCTAATGTCCTCTTACTGAACACTGATTATGATATCACTCAATAACGTAGGGGTGTCAAAGTCATTTTTGTCGCACTCCACTTTGAAGTTACGGCTTCCCTCGGAGGGGGACAGCGAACCCGAATAAATGTTTAATGATCACATCGTACACACAATAAAAAATAATGGCTCACTAGTTTTGAAATCAGTCAAGTGTTTGTTCAATTATTGCTCAAGTGACTGTAAACAGGATCACAAAATTATTGCAAAATGTCACCGTTATTTTTTACGTATGACAAAGTGTTGAGATTTCGGTGCAGATTTAAGCGAGGATCAGGGAAGGTGACACAGATGATTTGCTTTCATGGGCCGCATAAAATGACGCGGCGGGCCCGATCTGGCCCCCGGGCCTTGAGTTTGACACCTGTGATGTAATGCATTGATGTGATTTGCATCTTGTTTGTATTTTATGCGAGGCTATTGTGGTCGTGTCTGGGCCAAGATCCCCTTACAAAAGAACCGGAATCTCAATGGGACTATTTCTGTTGTAATAATGGTCAATGAAAGTGAGAACAAAGAATTGATTTGGTGTGTTAGTTTCATCAGCGCACCACACACCACACTGTAGGTGTCCACTTCAAAAAGGAAAATCAAACAACATCAAATATTGCCAATGATTTCACAGAAGTCTAGATTACATTTGGAAGAGAAAAAAAAAAAGAAAAGAAAAATGACTTATTAATGGAACACGATGAAAATACAGTCAGCAGGTCATCTCACTTGCTGCCTGTATTTTCATCGTGCTCCACTAATAACAAACGACAACGTAGTTACTCTGTTATGTTGTGGTTACAGAAAAAGTATCCTGGGAACATAGTGTTCTCTGACATTATGAGATTCAATGTGAGTCCAGCCAGCAATCATGACACCCTTTTGGCATTGAATGACCTACTAAGCTGCTCACGTTGTTAAAGAGACATTGACGCAAAAAAATGCATGTAACATTCCTTGTGTGTATGCAGTTCACACGAAGCGATATGGCGTGACAGTTGCGTGTAAGCTTTGGAACAATCTGGCAACTTTTTAAAAGTCAACTTTCCATTCATAAACTATTCAAGTATCCGTTTTCGGTGTCTCGCGCTGCCGTGGCTGGCAAAACAAACGTGCGTGGACCTGTGCAGAGCGATTGATGTTTTTGTTTCTGGTTTATTTATAGAGCAACGTAACATCCGCCGTGACGTCTGCCGCGTTAATCTCGCGAGAAAAATTTTGATCCCGATAAAATTCATTTAAATTAATGCCAATAAAAACGCGCTAAACTGACAGCTCCATATATATATATATACAGTATATACCGTAAATTCCGGACTATAAGCCGCTACTTTTTCTCCAAACTTTCAACCCTGCGACTTATACAGTGATGCGGCCAATTTGTGTAATTTTTCTAACGGCCGCCAGGGGCGCTCGAGTAGAAAAGGTAAGATTAAGATCGGTCTTTATGACACTGTTTAAGTCCGACACTGAGGACGGTGGCTTCGATGGCTTCAGTTCACAGGAGGAAGATGAAGACGGCTCACCGCGATTTTTACAAGTACCGGTATGTTCTTTTACCAGACCTGTTATACTGTGTTGCTATTCTGTTGCTAGCGTGTTGTTACCATGTTGCTACCGTTTTACTGCCGCGTCACAGGCACCGTTTGGGAAGAAAGTTATATTATTATTATTACTATTGTTAAGTTATATTATTAAAACTTTGAAAACTCTCTCTTTCTTTGTAAATTTGTTGACATGTTTTAATGTGGGCACGTGCGGCTTATATGCGGGTGCGGCTTGTGTATGTACAAAATTGGTTTTCCTCTAAAAATGTAGTGGGTACGGCTTATAATCAGGTGCGCTCTATAGTGCGGAAATTACGGTATATATACATATACATATATATATATTTGAAGCGTAGGATTCGTGTCTTTTTTCCCCCTTTTGTACTGTTTTAAAGGTATAAACCCTCATCAAATGGGTCAATACTGCTCTTTTGGAGGTGGACTGACATTAAGTAGTATTGACCCAAGGGGCGCCGATCTGAAACTGCTGTTTGTCCGCTCGACATATTTCCCCGCAGCACTTGCCCTTGAGGAATCCTGCAATCAGCACAGACGTCAATTCTTCTCATTCCGACTTGACCTTTCACAGCAAAAACCTTGTCACGCATCCCGATGCCATTTATTCCCAGCGAGTGAAATATTAAAACTCACGGGAGATGACTGTCCCGGAGTGCGGCGCGGTCTCCACACACGACACCAGTGGGTCCCCCTCGGCATCTATTTTAAGAGCAACCATAAGTGAAACATGGCTGTTTGGGGGGGTTATGATGTCACCTCAGCATGGACCAACAAAGAGTGCTTCTGTAAAGTCCAAGCCCGATGTGCTAAAAAACTCACCTCGCATGCTCCCTTTTGGAAAAAGAAAAAAAAAAATCGGACTCCGAGCATGAGGGAGAGCAGATGGAAGTTAGTACGCATCCCATCTGTTCATTGTGTACATATCTCATCACGTCTTCCGTCAGCCATGACAAGAACTCAAACAGACACCGAATAGTGATCACTGGTTTCCTCACCATGACGTTTACGATTTCGTGCCTCTCGTCGTATTTCTCTTACAAAATGAAGTCTTTTTTTCTCTCTTTTTTTTTCTTGGCTGACCTTTGACCCCGGTTTCAAAAACGGATTGCCGTCATTATCACGTGCAAATGCTTTTTCATCCTTCTGGAAGGCATTTCGGATGCATCCATCCATCCGTTTTCAAGGCCGCTTTTTTTTCCCAGATGTGCTGGAACCGATACAAGCAGACTTTCGGGCAAAAGCCAGGAACACGCTGGACTGGCCGCCAGCCAATCACTAGCAAGTCCTACTATTCTTCCCAGGGCCAGCGCTAGCCACTCCCCTCGCACCACCCCCGACAGAAATGAACGATATCGGAGTATTTATTTGTCATCCATCCATCCATTTTCCGATCCGCTTTATCCTCACAAGGTCATCTAATTGTAACATGTATTTGTGACATATTTTGATGCATTTTTATGCTTCAGAAAACATTTATCTCTGAGTTTTGGGGGCCTTAGAACGGATTAGGGCATTTACATGGAAAACGTGTCTCTACTTACAACATTTTCTAGTTAAGAAATTTCTTCCAGAACCAATTCATTTCGTAAGTACGGGTACCACTTTACTATTAACAAATAAATATCATTGATCATCTGAAACTTTCACTTGGCCTTGAAGGGGGAGAGATAGAGAGAGAGATGACCTGCTTGGTTTTTTTGGGGGTGCCCGGGCTGTTGGTGCCGTATATGCCGAGCGCCGTGCCTGATTAGTCCATAATTTCCGAAGGCTTTATGAGCAACCCTCGTGAGAATATGCTTGAAGCGCCGTCAGATTGAATAGTATGCGTCCGTGAGCAGCAGTCACCAAGGCTAAACCAGAGACTGGAGGGTTGACAAGGTGAACCTCTGCCCCACTCTCAAGAGTCTGTGATTGGGCTCTTGAGTGTAAATCGGTGTCACGGATGTTATGTCAACCATGACATAAACAACGGTCAATTTGGTCAGGTCATCAACAAAAACAGCAACTTGAAACCTGATTGGTTGAAGGGGGTCTTTTTACCAGCTGTCCTGTAGTGTCCATATTTTTTTTTACATTACAATTGAATTGCAATTGAAATTTCGTTCTTGCTTGACCGTAGCCTTATCTCAACGGTGCAGGGGAGCCAAAAACCCCACTCACAGAAGCAGCGATTAGAGAGGAAAGCGGTGCCTGGATTTCCAATTATGAGAGGAAAGGTTTGATAGGAAAGAGCAGCAGGGAATGGCGGAGATTAAATTACGCAGCCAAGCATTAAATCTAGGAGAAACTCTGATCAAATATTTGTGTCTGATATCTCAAGTGCTCTCATGCACACAAGGTACATATCAACTCTGCTTTCTATTACAGACATGCTTCTTTTTTAATAATTCGAGTAAGCATAACAAATCAGGCTAAGCGCACATCTTTCATCTTGGATCTGAAATAGTTGCTTGTTAAGACTGAGCCATTGAATCAACTTTGAAATAGATGTTCACGGGCAGGTTTTCAAATGAGGTGGGTGCCATTCGACTGAGTTGGCAGCGAGCCCACAGTTTGTTTGGGGGGGGGGGGGGTTTGTTTGATTTTTATTCCAGAGATTTCCTGCTCCTGGAAAAGAAATGAGAGCAATGTGACAAAGTAAAAAAATGTTTTTTTTTTTATATAAAAAAGCCAAGTTATGGCCCAAAACAATCATCTGAATTATGCTCAAGGCTCTCACCAGTGCCAAGGGGAGCTGGAGAGCTGGATGCACTTTTTTATTAGGGCAACCAATTCAGTTCCCATAACCCGGCAAGTGATTTGGCCTAATGAATACTGTAGTTTGTTAACCCTACTGAATACTCCAAAGGCATATGAAAGGTAGACACACAAGTCACATAAACCTCATATTTTCCGTACTAGAAGGCTTTTACTAGAAGGATTTTAAGGCGCACCTTCAATGAATGGCCCATTTTAAAACTGCTTTTATACATAGGCCACAATGGATTATAAAAAACGCGTAGAATAGAAGCTACGATTGAGGCTGAGGTTGCATTATGCATCCACTAGATGGAGCTACACTAAAAGGAAGGAATACAATGCAATCCAGCTTGATTTATCCAGCGCTTAACAGAACATTTGAAATACTACGCCCAAGAAATCAAAGTATTGATCCATATATGGGGGCGCATCGGATTATAAATCGCTCTTGAGAAAATGGAATGCTTTCAGATGCGCCTTATAGTGCGGAAAATACGGTATATTTGTCAAATTCTCTGCCACACTGCAAATAGCATCATTTGTCAATAAACGGCTGTAAGTAACTTTGAATTCTCAGTAACATGAAAGAGAAGAAAAAAAAGAAATATCAATCGACTTACAACAAAGAATACGATAACATGGTATTTAATACTGTGGTGTTTTCGAAACATCATTTTAAACACTAATCATTACACAAGGAACGTCCTATCTGGCCGCAACACTTTCTGGCCACTATGGTAACGTTTAAACGTGCCTTCAAAATAAGATACACCGCAAATACAAAGTGCATGAAAAATACGACTCACCATCGCCGCATATTATGCAGAATGGGCTTGAATCTCCATTGTGATAAATCCATATTTTAAGTTGGAAATCCCGATCCTGTCAATTAAATGTGGCCTTCTTTTTCTTGAAAGTCATGGGCGCCTCTTCTGTCTCCTGGCTGGGCCTTTTCCCTTCCCAAAGAAACTTTCAAAAGATCTTTTTTTTTACTCATTTTGCTAGCTCCTGGGTTTCATTTTAGCGGTAACCTATCACGTGACCGAAAAGAGCATCACGAGTGACGTACTGTAACAGAATCCGTTCATTTTTCAAAGAATCCGTTTCTTGTGCGGAGCGTGCCTGTTAAGTGATGTTTCGTTGCACGAAAGTGTAATGACAATAAAGATCCATCCATCCATCCATCCATCCATTTTCCGTTCATTTTTCAAAATAAAACATCTTTCAGATTCCAAAATGAATAAAACAGAAGTAATGTAAGCTCTTTATTCTTCAGCTCTTTATACTACCAAATGACCCATGGCCCGCTACCGGTCCGCGGCCCAGGGATTGGGGACCAATGGTCTTTACATACAAGATCCATGCTGCTGCGGGAGTGGAAAACAAAACAAAAACAAACAAAAAAAACCTTCCCAGAGGCTAAAATGAAAGCATGAACCTGATCTTTTTACTCTTTGCTGGAATTTCCAAAGTAAATATGCTTAGTTTACAAACAAATACTAACAAGTCACTTCAGGAAATTGTCCAAATGCCGCACGTCCTTTCCATCCTGATTTTATTTTCTGTGAATGCGCAAGACACATATTTGCATTTCAGTGTTTGTTATCAGACCGCAGATGTGGATCGACTGCTGCTGTCAAATGCAGCCTGACACCGTCGTTAAATATTTGTTTTCAGGCTAATGGAAACAGTGGAGGGGAAGGAAAAAAAAAAAAGAAGAAAACCCCATGACAGTTCAAATCAGCCTCTAATGCATCTTGACACCATTATTTCCTGTGAGAAGCGCCAGAAATTCCAGATCACAAAGAGGCTCAACAACATTATTCGAATAAAGGAAAATATCAGCTATTTCTCGTCGGTGAATCACTGCCTTTCTGCTTCAACCAGTTTACCTGCGTAAGAAAAGCTCAAGGAAATGGTTGTCATTGCAGTAAGACTTTCCTGAAAATGTATTTGTGAAAACATCTTTGTACAGTATCTTCCTGCTTCAGGGACGTGCGGTCAGGGGAGGCAGGTGAGGCAGAGCCTCACCTCAGATTGCGCAATCGTTGCATTGTGCAATCATCACAAACTGGGTTGATACGTGCAACTGGCTCGTGCTGCTTGCCGTATACATGATATTTGCATGTCGCAAATATCATGTTGAGCCAATTGAGTAAGCGACCCTTTTTTGCTTCATATATTTGTAAATCTGACACTAAAGGAGCCAGTGCCTCACCAAGCGTGAACCTCACCGCACGCCACCGTCCTGCTTTGTCCCTGTCAGTTTCTGCCTGACTCCTCTGCCTGCTTTTCAAGCATCTCAAGGATCCTTGAGGTTACAGCGGAGCAGCTTCCGCTTTGTATCCGTGCCTCGTCACGTGTGACGTCAAGCAGGTGCGAGGGAAGAATTGTTCCCCTCTGCCGTATTTTTGCATATCCCACGCTGTCAGGTGGGCGGGTCGGTTGTCGGGAGGGGGGAAGGGGGGGGGGGGTTCGAGTTGTTGCGGAGAGGTAAGGATTCTCCCAGGATGACGCAGACACCCCGCAAGGTCTATTTTTAAACCTGTCGAAGTGTGTGCTACACTCTCTCGGTACGCTAACCTTCAACTGTGCCTGCACACGAAAACAAACAGACACTAAGGGAAGGAGTGAGAGGGTAGAGAAAGCAAGCACGAGCAACAAAGCTGTCTCTTTTTAGGCTTGTGAGAGCAATGAAATATGGATTATGACTCAATTGGAGGGGGCTTTTAAGCCTGAACGATTGTCAGCCTGCGGAATAAGAATAGAGCAGAATGGATGATCCCCCCCAACTAAAATGATTTGGCAGCACTTGAAAGCTGCGAATGACTTAAGTTCTATCCTGGCCAAACACGGAGCAGCCTGTATTCATTTAAGTCTCTCGGCGTTGGGCTTTATCGGTGGATAACACAGGCTCGGGTCGAGCCTTTTAGATTCTTTTTATCTTCGCTCATGGTCATGTATTTTTAATCAAGTGCGCAGCTCGCAGATTTTTTGCAGTCATGCTTCCCACTCACGTGGCGGCGTGTTTGGCTCGCGCACGTGCCCGAATCCCAAATTGCATGCAGGTGTTAAGCTCATTCTCTTTGATGAATTCAGGGCTGTTCTTATTCAACGGTTCCTTCCTCACCTCATCTACTCCGGAGAAGTGAACATTTCAAAGTGGATCTGTGACACCGGTCGACAATGTTTCCATTACAGTAATCCCTCGTTTATTGCGGTTAATGGGGACCAAAACCACCCGCGATAAACGAAAATCCGGGAAGTAGCGCCCAATGAACATAAACAGGTAAACTTTTTTTTTTTAAAGTCCGCAAACGGTCCGCGAGAAGCTGCAAAACAACAGCGAGTCACATAGAGCAACATATACAGTACTGTACTCCATGTACATTTTAAAAAATATATTTTTTTATATGTTTGAAAAAATCCGCAATGCACTGAATCGTGGATGCAAGTAATCTTATTTGAGATTTTTAAAAATGTTATTCTATTTTTATTTTTTTTTTGTGCTGCTTCTGATTCTGCCGCTTTTTTCAACAGGTTTTGTAATAATAATAAGAAGAAGAAAAAAAGAAGACACAAATGTAATGTCTTATAGTCACGTTTAGTAATATTTCTGAATTAAGGCAGAGGTTCAGCAAAAATTACAACACATGGTAAAATATGTATTGCGCAATTTTTTGATAAGTCACAATTGAAAAACAAAAATATCTCAAAACCTGATATGCTAGGGGGACGACATTTTAGACGCATTGTGCCATCCATGATTACAATTTGCTGTTGACCAATGTTATGGAAAATACCTACATGGATTTCAAAAAATTCCACTTTATCAACACTTGCGTATCCTTGTGTGCCTGCTCCCCCAACAAATATGACTTTTTTGTTGTTGTTATCTGCTCAACAGCTGTGTCTGTTAGTGAGTGCCTTACTGTTACGAAAGAGTTGGCCCAATTTACCAAATAACAGCGAATCATACTTCGTGGCTCACGAGTGCCTCGATGAATCCCATTCACCCTTTCAGCGGTTACTATGTTTCAAAGTCTTAGCTTTGCCGAAAAAGCTTTGCAACGGCTACTATGGTGGACAGCTTATCATGTTATCAGGTTAATGGTTAATATCAGCACAAATATGCCACAAGGATTTCAAACCTCTCCAAATTCGGATTTACAACAATGCAGATGTTCCCAACTGAATGCCGAAAAGGAATTGTTTGACATTTCAGGAAATGTGCTTACTGACTATCTGGCCAAGAGTAAAATAACAACAGATGCCGCTCTCGCGTTGGAATGGGCTAACGTGAAGCGAAAGCCACTTGGCGAGATGACAAACATTTATAGGAGTGAGAAAACATAAGCTTGTCTCTGTCTAATTCATTTTGCCAAGAAATCTTCCCGTAGGAACGTCGACGTGGAGGCTGTGTTGATCTAGCGGACAGATTCCACTGCAATTTTTCCACTGACTTTGTGCACGGTCCATATTGCTCTTTTCCCAGTACATGTTTAGCGTGATTTAAAACCGATATAATTTGGGGTAGTTTGTTCAAATGGATGGATAGATGGGTGGTTTGTATATTTTTGATCCATGGATTCCAACTGATGAACTAAATGTCAGAGACCTTTTACTAAGACACCCGGGAGCTGTTTTGAATTGTAAGAATTTACATAATGTCTCCTTTTAATATTTAATGTACTTTGTACCAAAATGTCACTTGCATGGCTGTAGAAAATGTGTATTTAACCCTTTCATGCACCCTGTAACCCGATATTGTAAGCTGTCCCTGAAAGGGTTAATCATGTTTTACACGAGTGGTTGATTTTATTTTGTATTCTCCCTTGTCTTTGTGTGTTATTCCTAATAATAATTATTCAACTTATTAATGACTTCTGCTTCTTACTTGTATGGCATTTGATCATACTCAGGAATTCATGCCTTCGTCACATCCCGGCTGGATTACTGCAATGCACTTTACTTTGGAGTCAGCCAATCCTCCATTAAGCGTCTCCAGTTGGTCCAGAATACTGCTGCTTCTTGTTTGACTGTTTTTGTGCTTTCTACTATCTTCGTTATTAATTTATTGTTTATTGTTGTATATATATATATTAGAGCTGTCAAACGATTAAAATATTTAATCTAATTAAAAACTCAACTGTCATAATTAACTCAAATTAACTAAAAATTAATCATGATTACTCACGCATTTTTTATCGTTTCTGAATTCCCTTTTATATTTTTTGTCCTATTTTCCCCCATTTTAATGCTCTCATCAACATGGAATCATGAATCAGTTTTCTGTGTGCAAAATGCTAATATTTACTGAAATAATTTTGATTTTCAATTTTACATGAACATTTTTCACTTGGAGCAGTTATTCACACATTATCTCTCACACAATATTACTGTCCATCAACAACAGAGAAAAAAATATTTTGTCACACAACAGCTGCTTGAACAGCTCTTTTTATGGAATCAAAACAGCGCAATATAAAGTGCACATCTAAGGTAAACTAGTACTCAGCCTATAATTTTTCACGGCCCCCTGAATAGGGATTGTCGGTCAGCATGGAAGGATCTCTCGTTCTGTACTTTTTTGATCATTTATTGGAGCACTTTGCAGCAGAAGTTGTAGTAGTTGTAACAGAAGTATCAGAAGCAGGTAATAACAAACTACACATAAATGCAGTAAAAAATTAATATATCTATCTTTCTGCATCACAATGTAAATATGTATATAATTGACATTAATTAATACCTTTATTTAACAATATGTTTAATAAATAATGTAATCAACCCTGATTTCACTATGTATCATTATCGTCATCATTATTCATTGTTTTAAACGTAAGAAACCATACAACACAAACATAAAGTCGAATCGAACAAAAGAACTACAAGTCCCAATACTCAATCCCGGAAGTGGAGCGCCGGCATGTTTTACCACAGCTGAAACGCAATTTACTTCGTTTAAACGTCAGATTGCAGACGGACAAACATGACAACTATGCAAAAATGAGCTAAATAAAGACACCCCTGTTCTAGCAACATCTTAGCCCACGCTGTTTGCTTTGAAATGATCCATAGCTGTCGGTCTGAGAGAGGGGGCGGAGTACGCACGTCAGCTGTGTGCTTGGCCATTAAGTGGTATTTCAGACTCGACGTGCTATGATGATAGCTCAGTTTACGACTGCAAAACATACAGGTAACTTTGGTCTTGTCATTGGAACAATCTGGCAACTTTTTAAAAGTAAACTTTCCATTCATAAACTATTTAAGTATCCGTTTTCGGTGTCTCGCGCTGCCGTGGCTGGCAAAACAAACGTGCGTGGACCTGTGCAGAGCGATTGATGTTTTGTTTCTGGTTTATTTATAGAGCAACGTAACATCCGCCGTGACGTCTGCCGCGTTAATCTCGCGAGAACATTTTTGATCCCGATAAAATTCATTTAAATTAATGCCAATAAAAACGCGCTAAACTGACAGCTCTAATATATATATATATGATATTTTCTCCATGTACAGCACTTTGTATACAGTGGTGGTTGTTTGAAAGTGCTCTATAAATACAGTTGAGTTGAGTACTCAAATGTTGTTCAATATATTTTTGAAGTAAAAATGGAATTTCTCTCAGTGGTAAGGTTGTTTTGAAAGTCGTGATGTTATATAATTTCAGACGTGAATAAAATGTGCCCTGCTTCCATAATACATTTGAATAAATGTCGAAGCACCCTAAAACAACAAAGAGGCATCCTATTGGGTGATGTAAGGTCTTAAGTAGGTTCCAGTAGGTGTTATTTACAAAGCTCGTGAATCCTCTGTCTTGAGTAAGTAAATACAAGATGGAGTCCGAGCAAGGCAACACCCCTAACCTTGGGAGTCTCCCAGCTGGTGTGTCACCGCACCATCTGTGGCCCTGTTTGTTCCAGAGATGTTCAGGCTCATGTGAAACTGTGTAAATTGTACTCCAAGTCTGCCTTGCATATTGTTTTTCATTAGGACCGCAAGGCCTTCAGAAAAAGGTCCTCGTGAAAAAGAAACAATGTGAGCTGGGAAGAGGAATTGTTTGCTCGTCTGTCAGCCGGCCCAATCGATTACAGCGGTGATAAACAAAGCAAAAATGGAGCTTTGAGAAAAGCAATTGGCCGGGAAGGCAGCTCAGAACTTGAACTATCCACGTTGGTCCAACAAAACAAAAATTTGGCAAAATATGTGATTGCCAGATTATTCCTCTGTTGTAAACAAAGCATTCTTGCAATATAGTTGACCGTCGGAAAGCGGAGGAGATGAGTCTTCCAAGTCCAATAAAATACATAAATACAATAAAAATATAAAAAATAAAACACTTTTCATTGTTTTATTTGATGTTTTTATGCAAGTGTTAAAGAAGAAGAGGACCCAGGGGAGAGCCCTGCAGCCTTGTCAGGGAAAAGTATCCAGAGTGGAATTCCTACACCCCGGTTCTTGTCGTTTTTGCCGGTGATAGTTTCCAAATGAAACTACAATTCGCGAAACCCGTCTTTGCGTACTGAACACAACAAATAGGAAGTATAAAAAAACGCAAAACTCTTTTAAAGTGAGGATTCTGTTGCATGGTGTTTTTTGAACCAAACATGGCCGCCAACTATGATGTATACTGTAAAAACATGAATATGTAATATAGTACGATCATGTCAATCATACATCAATACGGAATGAAGAAAACCTTCAGTGAGCAAATGAAAAGCGCCCCCAAAGCCGTTTACGATCATTTTCCAATCTGTTGGCCTCGAACTCCGCCATGATCGTTACGGGTGATTGTCGAAATCATTCAAATCAATATCAGGCTTCGCAAACAGCGAAATTTGCTTCCGTTCACCAGACATGTTTTCAGCGCTTGTGCTCAAGACCGCGCCGTGCTTCTGGAAGTACAACAATGTACGAGTCGATCAGTAGCGTTGCTAAGCAACAGAGGGGAATCCTGCGCTGTACGTTTTGTTCACAAGCAACGTCGTGACGGTAGTTAGCTTCCCACGGTTCATTGTAGCGAAGACTTTTCACTAGTTTGTGGGAAAAATCTGGTTGTTACAATGAAGTTGATGTTATAAACGGTGTTTGTTGTAAGCAAAATCAGCAAATGGAAATTTAACGATGCGATATCGGGACTTTGAAATGTGAACGTTCCAGGGGTGAAAACGTAACTTTGTACACTGGAAAGAAGTTTTGACTGTATTTGTAGACAAACTAAGTTTCCATAATATGTTCAAGCCCATCGCTCCTCACTGCCATAGTTTAGCTTCTCCTTCAGTAGAATCGCGAGGCCCACACAAAAAACAGAGCCCAGAATCCTAATTATACACAAAGCTTTTTAACAGTATATACTGCGATATAATTAACTGACCATAGATCTTATGCATTCCGCGACACAGCCAAAAGTGACTGAAATGGCAAATGGCAAAAAAAAAAAGTGCATGTCGACAGATGTACTGCCATGGAAAAACTGTGAGGCTCCACCCACATACAAAATACTATACTATCTGTCGAGATCAGAGGTCCCCAACCTTTTTTTGCCCCACGGACCGGTTTCATGTCAGACAATATTTTCAGGGGCCGGCCTTTGCAAGGCCTAATAGATATAACCATATAATATGATATGACCTGCATGAAAAGTGTGGTATCTTCGAATACATAATAATAAACACGAATCATGACACGAGGAACGTCCTATCCAACATTCTCTGGTCGCTACGGGCACATTTAAACGTGCCTTCAAAATAAGATACGCCGTAAATAACATCAGCAGCTGTCCACTGTAGGAAGCGCTGTCCCTGAAAGGGTTAAGCGAAGCACACGCTGAAGTGCCCTGTATCTAAAGCGGGTTATATAACTCGCCTTTGTGATACGTCCGACTAGAATTGCAGAAAATAATGACAGGCTTGATTGCTTCTCGGAAAAAAAAAAAAAAAAAAAAAAGTCATCTTCAAAAGCTGAAAAGCTGGACTAACAATGATAAATCGGAACCACTTTCTTGTTCATTATGTCACAAAGAAAGAAATTGTTAGACTTTGCTTAAGATAAGCACAGGACTCACAACAGACAAAATGAAGTCAGAACTTGTTTACTTTCAGGAAGAGGGACAGGTCGAGGAGGCAGGAAGGAACCAAAGGCAGTCCGAGAAACCAAATTGAGGTCTACAGGAAGGCTTGAATGTAACAGTTCGGCAGCAACGAGTGGCCTCTATGCTGCAAAGGGGAGTGTGACTGGCGAGGTGAAGACAGGCAGGTGCGAAAGTGAGACAGGTGCGAAGATTGGGGGAGACGCCCAAACCACAGGAGGGGCCGCACAGTGGACAGATCATGTTTGCGAACAGAAATGCTTTTCAGAGACCAACACGGATATTTGATGTGCGCCCTGCAGGGAGCCATGAAACATTCGAGTGAATAAGTGACAAGGTGGCTGGCTGGGCTTAAAGCAGCGATTATCTCTTTAAAGGCTGAAGACGTTCTAAACGTCTCCACCTCCATGGCAAGTTCAGAACGCCGATTTCCGTTCCGACAGCCTTCCGCTTTCTTCCAAAAAGGTGGACCCAACAGGGCTTCCATCATATAATTACCGTGACGATAACCTTGGCCTTCCGAGCCGACATTTACAGGACGTGAGGCATTGTGGCCTTAATCTCTGGGTGCCGCTATGACACACGCGTGTGAATACACACCCTGCTATTATTAGCTTGGTAAACTGCTAGGTGTGCGAAAGGGTAAATCACGGCTAAGACCGCTGCTATGTTTGAGCAGGCAAAAAAAAAAAAAAAAAACAACGAGCTCACGTTCATCAAGATCTTCCAACTGTAGTTTATTAAAAAGACCAGGGTGCAAATATGAAATTAAAAAAAATAAAGACAAGCATATCATTTTGAAGCATTTAATACAAACTTAACAATATAAACTATTTCAGTCCCTCTTGACATGTAAGACACTGACTCAAAATACTTTGTTATACCGCATTTTTTTTTCCTCATCAAGTATTGCACAATGTAGGTACAAAAATTACTATCCATACGATTACATTTGCTGTCCATAGTATAGCAAAATCTTGAACCCCTTAACAGAAAATACAATTCATCTTTCAGAAATAGCAAATATTCCTACACTTTGAGTTCCACCGCTAAAGGAATACTCTGTACACAATCTTGAGAATATCTGGTGTCATTTGTTTTTTTTTCTTTTCAGGTGGATTTGTTTCACAATTGTTTTAAAAAAGAAAACTAAGGAAAAGCTGCTGCAGCCATCACAGATCACTGGAGTAGTAAAAAGATATAAATGCAACACCATGTCATAGAAACAATATATACTCTGATATCTTACAAACTTTGTACTAAATTAAATTATACAATTAGAAAAAGACCAAGTAACCCCACTTTGTCCTGCCAATTCATAAAAATCAGCCCGTTTTACCAACTGTAAAATACCGTAAGAGGCCAAAACTTGGAGCTTGCGTTTTGTTTTGTTTTTCTCTTCATTTTATCCCCCCCCATCATTTTTGGAGTATTTTCCTCAACATGGTAAAAAAAGAAAAAGTATTGTGCTTGGTTGGCAAAAAAGGGGAAAAAAAAAATTTAAAAACAATGACGCATGATGAATTGAAGAAACCAAGCTTGGATGTGTTTAGACGGCAAGCTTTCGTAGTGTAGAAACAAACTCAAAGGGTTCCAGTAAACGCACCCTTGGGCACATGCGCCTGATGGACGAGTCACTCTCGGTCCAGTTTCTAAAGTGTGCGCTTTGTTTTTGTTTTTCCCCCTCTCTTTTCCGAGCCACCTCCATTCATAAATAACCATCCGCTCGGTTAAGTTTTAGTTAGCCATAACGGGCTGGAATTGCTGGTTAGAATACTGCATGGTGCTCAGACTAAAGTTGAGGCCATCCACGAGGGACTTGTCATTGAGGCTTCCGTAGGCTGCAAACACGTCGAAGGCATTGTTGTACGGCAGAGGTCCGAGCCCCAGGGAGGCCTCGGCGGGAAACGCTGGCCCGGGGCTGGCCTGGCCCTGGAGACTGGGAAACACAAACTCCTTGGCGTTGGGGGACAGAGCCGAGGCCTTCTGTTGCTGCTGCTGCTGCTGCTGACTGAGGCCCAGCCCGTACAGTGAGTGCATGGAGGTGGAGATGGCTTTCTGCTTGAGCAGGGTGTTGACATTCAGACCCAGGTTGCCAATCGGCGACGACCGCGCCGCTTTGTTGCTACCGTTGGTGCCGTTGTTCCCGCGGCCGCAGCTTTTCATCTTGGTGGAGCCAAACTTGGTGGCGGCGAAGGTGGCCGTGGTGAAGGTCAGCGGCTGGGCCGAGCGCGGCATGAAAGAGGGGCTGACGGCGGCCGACTGCCCAAAAGGAGGCGACGGCGAGCTGGACTCGGACGATTGGCCGACGGGTTCTGTGATTGGCATAAAGACCTGGGCCTCGGGATTAAAACTGTTCTTGATCTCCTTGTCCAGCTCGGAGCCGTTCTCGCCGTTATCATCCACGTAGAGCACCTTGACCGCTCCCTTCTCTCCGATCTGGTAGGAGACCTCGAACGGGTCAATCCACACGCTGAGGTCCTGAGGGAGGTTATTGCGGACATCTTCGATGGCCAGCCCGCTCTCTTTAGCCGCCTGCTCCACCACAGGGTCCACCTTCTCCCCTACGTGGATACAGCGGAACCCTGAACCTTTGTATGGCTTATCCGGATACCAGTGGCCTTCATACTTTTTCCTCAGCAGGCTCTCCAGCTCCTCGCCGAAGATATTCACACGTCGTCGGGGGAGTTTGTTGTATAAATAGGAAATAATAAAGTTGAGTGCTACTTGAATTTCAAGCTGCATAGCTGCTTTGACGGAGATGAGATTTTCGTCTCGGCTGTTTGTTCCTCCCCCCCCCCCAACGGCACCGGAACAGAAAACAATTTTTAAATCTTCAAGGCAACAGTGACCGGAGTGATGGAAATGCTGATGGATGGAGTTGTTGTGGATCAAATGAATATCCTTCCTGAAACGTGGCTGGGTTCTGGATCCTGAAAGACAAGAAAGTTCACTTTAGCACCTCTGCATTATGTCAACCCGTTTACATTTGCCGAACTAAAAATGTTTGTTGACATCCATTCTGATATCAACTTTCAAAATATCATTTGACATAACGCAATTTATTTTATATGGCAGCTAAGGTGAATATGACGAGATTTAGCTGAGCCTTTTGCAAACATTTTAAAGAAATAAAATAGTTACAAATGTATGTATTTTTTTGCTTTCTAGAAGCTTTCGTTCCGGAAATACACCTTCCTGTAGAAACGCATGTATTAATGCTGCTGACCAGTCGACAAGTGTAGTCTCACCCAATGACAAATGGGACAGGCTCCAACTGCAAATCATAACTCTATTGGAAACAAACGCGCTATAGAAAACATCTCAAGGACCGGGCCTGAAATCGAAACCAAATTTGGCCATTTCATCCATACAGTCTACTTGTGTCTGATCACTTCAAGAATTGGTCATGAGAATGCCTCCCTCATTTAATGTCGGTACAGGGGGGACTACATCTAGTGGGGGAGCAGCACCAAGTCTTGAATATGCAACAGTCAGTTGCAAATGCTGCATCTCTCAATTGGACGGTACCAGCCCCGCTATAAATAAGCCATCGAGTCACTAACGGTGTCAGCGGTCTGTTCCTCATTGGCCTTGTGTGACAAGACTAAAGGCAAGCTTTGTGACCCCTGTGGGCAGACGGAAAGTGTGTAATAATCACGCGGATGCTGAATACGTGTTCGGACAAAACACCGAGCGAGAGCTCTCTGGGTGGTTCCTTATTTCTACGACTCTGGCTTGCATCCAACGAGCTATCACAAGACACAAATGTGAATTCTGCAGTTACGTAATATACACCGACTGTACGCGCATTTCATAGCATGCCGTGGCGGATTTTTTAGAACTATGTGCGTTTTCTCGTCGTGCATGACAACGTCGAAAATTAGCATAACTAGCATTAGCTTGACAACTTGCCGTGAGGGGTGTGAACGCCTGTGCAGCATAGCGTCCTTTTATTAATATAATTATTGTCCCCCCCACCCCCCAATATCTCCTGTGAGCCAATTCTGTTAATGTGTAGCTCAGCCAGGTTGATTATAGTTGTCGGTTCGTCGTATGTACAGATTAAGGGATTAAAGGTCAGCGATGGACGCAAATAAAAACAATAACGTCAAACGGGGGAAAGTCACGTTCATCGGATGCCTGCTCCACAGCTAGATAGGTAGCTTTTAGCTTGGTGGCCGGAACCAGAATATTCGACAAATGCTACGTGACTGACATTTAGTAGCGAAGTGACAGCAATTAAAAAGGCAAGGAAACATCTGAAAATACATAATCAAGTTCAGATTCTCAACCAGACGAATATACGACACCACTGCGGGTGATTTGAGATGGACTTACCTGGGAAATGATCGAACCACTGTCTTGCAATAACAGCTTCCGCTTGGAGTATTATAGACCTTCGAATTGCAGCGTTCTTTGAGAAGTACAAAATTGTCGACGTCGAATCTCCTGGTTCCAGACGAATTTCCTTCTGTGAGTGGTGGGTTAGTTAGCTTGATTCCAATTCCCGTATCTACTCAGCTGACTCCCAGCAGCCTGGGAGTTTGTACAACTCTGTCCTTTAAGACTGATGGTGACTTGTTTATATAGTATCCCTCCGCCACGGACACCGAGGAGGTGGAGATGCGGCTCACAGTGGCCGACACCCAGCAGAGCGATTCCACTGGCTCGACGTATTGCGTCATCAGCGAATCACCAAATGCCGGCTTCCGATTGGATAATTCTTTGGTCAATCAATGAAGGAGTTCTATTTACGGCAGTTGGTTTCCCATTCGATAGGCTGTGAACTATTTTTGCCTTTTTTCCGAGTCATTAAAAATCTTGTTATGAACCAAAAATGTATATATATATATATATATATATATATATATATATATATATATATATATATATATATATATATATATATATATATATATCTCAGACAATGGGGAACAGAGGATGAGGTGCTCGGAAACGGGAGGACAGGCCCTACACGGGATGTACCACCGGCCCATAACTGAAGTGGCTGATCTCAAGAAGTCCTATCAGTGCCTAGAGAGGGCTAGCCTGAATGACAGCACAGAGGCACCTGACTGCTCAGGAGCAGGCCATGAGCGCCAGAGCCATGGCGGCCCAGATATATAGTACCACACCAGACAAGACCCAAGGTGTAGGTTGTGCAAAGAGGCATCGGAGACGATCCAACACACAACTGCAGGATGTAAGATGCTGGCAGGGAAAGCCTACATGGAACGCCAAAATCAGGTGGCTAGCATAGTCTATCGAAACATCTGTGCGGAGTATGGACTGCAAATCCCAAGGTCAAAATGGGAAACAACTCCTAAGGTGGTGGAAAATGACGAGCGAAGATCCTGTGGGACTTGAAGATACAGACTGACAAGATGGTAATGGCGAACCGACCGGATATCATGATCATAGATAAAGGCAGAGGAAAGTGGATGTAGTGGTCCCAAGTGATGGAAGCATCAGAAAGAAGGGGCACGAGAAACTAGAGAAATACCAAGGGCTCAGAGAGGAGTTGGAGAGAGCCTGGAAGGTAAAGATTAGTCGTACCCGTGGTGGTGGGAGCACTCGGGGCAGTGACCCCCTCAAACTCGATGAGTGGTTGCAACAGATCCGGGGAACAACATCGGACATCTCAGTCCAGAAAAGCACAGTGCTGGGAACAGCAAGGATACTGCGCAGAATCCTCGAGCTTCCTGGCCTCTGGGAGAGGACCCGAGCTGAATGGGGGACGGACACCACCCGAGGGGAGAGACAGGATTTTTTCTTTTTTTTTTATGTAGTGACTGGACTGACCACAAAATAATTTTTATGTGGGCTTTATTCCCGACTGAACAAGAAAAATTGTACAGTTTAAGAGTTTTTAAAAAAGGGATTTAAGAGATCAAAGAAAATTATCTAACAGATTAAAGAAAATTACACAATAATAAACAACAGTGTGGCTCGCTTGATAGGAAAACCGAAATAAAAAGACATTACTTCCAAGCCACAGTACTCTATTAGGGGACGGTGTCGGGGTAGGTGACGGTGTCGGGTGCAGGGTCGGTCGGTGCGCGTCGCGTGGCCGCCCGCTCCCCGTCCCGCCCATCTCCCCCGACCCCGGTCAGGCGCCCGTCGGCGTTCCCCGACCGCCCACCCCGCCGACCCGCGCGCTCGTCGATGCACTGTCCGCCTAGTCTACGCAACTCTAGTCCAGGCCGGGCCGCAGCCGGCGTCGGGGACCTCCACCCGCCGGTGCCATCGCGACCCGGCCGACCTCAGAACCTAACACCCAGCAGCCGGGCACCCAACTCTCTCGCCGCCAAAGGTGGCGGGGGTGGTTCAATGTCACCCTTTTTTATGTTTTATGGTTATTTTGTTTCAATTTTTGATGGAAAAAATAATAATAACTTTGTCCGACCTACCGACCCTATGCTTAAATTTCATATTACCTGAAACACACTATTTTTTTGTTTGGCCTTACCGTGATCGCATAGTAATGTCCTCTCCTGTTTAGTGTTGTCCTGCCCTCTCCTGTCTTGACTATACTATAGTTTCACAACAAACACTTGAAAGGAAGCCAATTTCTCACTGACAAGTCTTTCACTGTGGGAGTGGGCCACACACACACACACACACACACACACACACTGTTTACGCCAAATGGCATTATGATGTTCCAAGAACTAACAGGAGCCGCAAATGACAACCTTGTTTTGCAACATCCACCCGCAAGGTTTCATGAAACAGATGCACTTACTGCATAAGAAAAAGGTACTACTGTACACTGCACTGTATATCACCACTGTCGTCAACATGGTATTATAAAAATTGACCTGATTTGATCTGTAGGTTGTGAAAAAATTAATACTTGTCCAGTGATTCTTGGCAGCGTTGTGTGTGCTGGCTACTTTTTTCACAGCAGCTGAACAGTACAGCAGGGCTTAAGTTCTCCCCTGTCAGGCCAAGGGAGCTTGACGCCACAGCCTGTTCTTACCTAACATGGGCTCCCGCACTCCTGTGTTTGCACAATAAATACAATGCCACATGAATCTCGCAGAGCCAGGGGACAGGGGTAGCATTGTGAAGAAGTCAAGACAGGTGTTTGGATAAGACCTGTGACGGAAAACTGTAGATAACAAATTGTGAACTCATCGCCGAAAAGCTTTTTTTCGTCAGCTAAAATACAGGGATCATATTTGGGTTGGGGGACACTTTTCTCCTACCCTCACCATGAAATGCAAAATACAGAAACATTTACTTATGTCCTTAGACAAAAGTGATTCTTAACTATGATGTCAAATAGGTCTTGACCATTCCCTAAAGTGGCATGACTATTATCGCTCCTTCTTGGTGACCAACTTACATATTTAATATACAGTAACAGATTCTTTTTTTGGGGTAGGATTGTACCAATATCTTCCTTGTAATTTTTTAAAAAACATTTCATTTGATGAAAGGCGTATTTTAAATGGTCGTACTTGTTATCTGAAGTTGTATCTCAACTTACTAACAGCCCTGTTAGGATCATATTTATAGCCAGAGAGGATGAGAAGGAAAAGTGAGCTACATGACTCAGCAGAAATTATATCTGTTGTGATCATGGATAGACCTAAGATGGTCCTCTCTTCTATTTTTCATGATTTTTTTTCCAATGTTTTCAGCCCCCGTAATGGAGTGTGTCACTCTTACCAACGCAAGCTGTTACACATCATCAGATGTGGTCTTCTTTTTATTATATAGCTAAGCTTGTTCTTAGCAAAGTAGCTAGCTAGCATTTACCAGAGCAAAAATTAAACACTAGCACCGATTTGAAATCCTGTTACATACAACCCTGTAACACATTACTGTATCAGATATCGTCTTCTTTTTTGTATATAGCTAATTTTGTTCTTAGCAGAGCAGCTAGCTAGCATTTACCAGAGCGAAAACTCGACACTAACACTGATTTGAAATCCTGCTACATACAATCCTGGTATCTTAGGTACAATTATCCAAAAATTTAATTAGCATTCCAATAAAAGTTAACTTTTTAAGACGTAATCATAAAGGTTTTAATCCATCCATCCATCCATCCATCCATCCATTTCTAATCGGCTTATCCTCACAAGGGTCGCTGGCGTGCTGGAGCCAAGGCCAGCTGTCTTCAGGCAGTCGGCACACAGAGACGAACAACCATTCACGTTCACAATCACACCTAGGCACAATTTGGAGTGTTTCATTAACATGCCATACATGTTTTTGGAACCAAATAACCAGAGGAAACCCACGCAGGCACTGGGAGAAGATACAAACTCCACACAGGAAGGCGAAGCCAGAATCGAACCCCGCACCTCTGCACTGCAAAGCGGACGTGCTAACGAGTCGACCGCCATGCCATCCCTTCATAACCGATTTATTCAGTCACATTATTTTAAATGTGATTTTCAGATGCCGAAGCACCTTTAAAAGGGTCACACCAATCACAGCAAAATTCGATATGCCAAATAGAATATAAGCATCATTTGTGTTTTCACTTGTGGAGGCACGATTACATCACCCGTTTTATCTAATCAATCTTTATTTTTCAACATGCAGCCTTTTTAATTTCAGTTGCCTATAGACTGAGATTCTGCGTTTTATACGGTTCAAATTATATCATTCATCATAAGAGGCATTTGATTCACTGATGATTAATTAGCTTTGTGAGATACAAAGAGAGAAGACAGTTTGATCGGTCTGCTTGCAAAATCAGTCACGATCTCAAACAAGAAAACAAATTGTATTCTGCACATGTGAATGTGTTTGATGTTGAGCTTGGTTTCAGGATGCTGCAAGCGTCATGAATAGTTCTTTCTCTAGACTGAGTCCCAGCAGGGTATGAGAGATGAGTCCCCCGTCACCCATGAAGCCACTAATGTGATGGATGACGTCAGTGCAGCTAAACACACTACAGTATTGGGGCCGAGGAGACGCACCAAGGCCAACAGAGAAAGGGGCCTTTTTTTCCTTTCATACCTCAGGATCAAAGGCGATCGCTCTAAGACTGCAAGGCGTCAAAAAATAAGTGATCAAATATATGTGTGTACACACAGATCCTTTTGCACTTACTGACGGCAACTAAAGCATGGATCATTAAAAAAATTTGTAACTGTTATACAAAGGTTACAAAAAAAAAAAGAAAGAAAAGAAAACGGCTGTGCATTAAAAGTAGGGGTGTGCCAATGCCACTTTTGCACTTCCGATATCATACCGATATTGCCTCTTGCGTACTGTAGGACACAAATATCGATCTGATATCAGCAGGGATGATACATGCATTCTTATGACTTGATGAAATTAGATTGTTCAAATCAAGAACAACAGTTAGCAACAGTAGGTATTAGAAAATAGGACCCATTTATCAATAAAAATGATTCAGAAATACAAAATAAATATAATAAAATGAAAAAAAGTAACTTTTAAAAAAGGACACTGAGAAATAACCACAATAAAGTCGAAAAAATAAATTTACACTCTCTGAAGTGCAAAATCACGATGTTTGCGTCAGATGCCGGATAGAAGAGCAGGAGGGGAGTCTGGAATGGACAGGTGTGTGTTACCCTCCATGGCAGAGGCTCCGTCGAACCCCTGAGACCGACTCACCGAACCCCTGGGGTTCGGTCGAACCAAGGTTAAGAACTACTGATTGAGAGGCAGGCTTTGACTCAGAATCGTCCTGATCCTCTTAATTTCAGCCTCTCAGCAATAAATAGTCTCCGAGTTAAAGGGGTTAAAACAAAGGTTTCAAAATATATTTCCATTTGCGTCTGCCATCCCAAGGCCACATCTCAATTCCGCGAGCGATATACCACGCGAGGAGGTGCAGAATCATTTTGCCACCCCCACCCCCACAATATATCTCCAGTAAGTGGGTGTTAGTCTTGGCTAGAGGCAGGTAGAATAATAGTCCCACAGCATGCCTAACAATGACTTATTTGTTATTCCCCACTAGAAAATGGCCTGTGAGCCAGGTGAAAGTTTCCCTCTGTTGTCGAGCGTGTCTGGCAGGGACTTGGAGGTAAACACAGCTAATGAAGTGAGCTGTTTCAGCATGACTCATGCACATTTTTCAGTGAAGTCAGTCTACATAGACATTTTTTCAATACTCTCTTCACAACACTGTGAAATCCTCCCCCGACCCTCTGCGTGGCTTTGGAGTTTGCACACGATAGTATGCAAACCATATGCACACTCCCCGCATGTTATTGGCAGGTTTTGACTGATCCATTGGGCTGTGTATCAAAAACTCAATCACAAAAGATGGAAATTAGGGTAGTGTGAAAATGTCAGGATCTGCTTATTTACGAGCAGGAATTGGAATCATCCATGGAAATATCCTTGAAAGACCGTCCAGTGGGTTTTTTTTTTTCATGGGTAAGTTAATTTTGTGTTGGTGAGCCAATATAGTGGACACGAAGCTCATGCAAGCGCGCCCAATAATAAAACTTGTCACACACTGTGTTTATTTCTCTTGGCTGTTTGTCAAGTACTGAGAGCGCAGATGGATTTATTATACTGTGTTCTACTAGTGGCCTCCGAAATACGACTTCAAGCTTTCCTCTCTTATTGAATGCCACTTCATTGCTTTATTTTTTTATTTATTTTTTAATTTACACCCGAAACAGCAAGCCAGATACTTTTATTGTAACAAACAACGCACACAAGTTTTGGATCACAGCTCCGGCTTTTTCTTTGGATTTGCACGTAATTTTCCTTAAATTTCACATGTTTAGGATGAGTCTTTGCAAAGTGTAGAGCAAAATGTTGTTTTCTTGTAGACTATAACTAGCTATAAAAAATAATACAAATAAAAAATTGCTCATTCAAAGGGCATTTCTGTCTCTTTCAGTTGTGTTTGGTTTTCAAGAACACTCGTGCAATCCAAGGGTGTATGATGATAAATCATTGCTAATTTTATCCACATTTAATGTGACCGATAACTTTTTATTGAAAACTAATACAGATTAATACTATGTTAAAGGCCAGTTGGCTTTTTTTACAGCAGTGATTCTCAAACTTTGTCAAATAGTATACATACAGTAGCATACTAGGCCTAAGTGTTCATGAATTAAAAAAAAAACAAAGCTGAGGTTTTATTCATAATTATTTATTATCAATTGAATACAGTGAAACTACTCTAAAATGAAACCTAAATGGGCGAAAATACCCCCTAGTGTGAAAAAATCTTCATGCATTAACACCATTCCCACTTTCATGTCCCCCATACAACAAAAAAACGTATATACATACGTGTATGTGTGTGTTTACATCTGAGATCAAATTTGCTACACTGAAAAACCCCCTGTTGTGAAAAATTTCTTGCTGCAAACATGATTTCGTTGTAGAGGAGTTTCACTGTAACATGATTTCATATCATTGTATGAAATACAAGACGCTAACTTTAGGCAGTTTGCATTCCATTTTGTAAACAATGGGGAAGTAATTGACAATTTAAAATCTGTTCCTCAAAGAAATGGTGTTCGGACTGACGTGAATTCATTATACTTTGTAAAAGGCAGGCTGTTTGGTTTACTTGAGAGAAAATTTAGCCTTGCATCAACCAGGGCAGAACTCTCCAGGAAAAATGACGGTTCAGGTATGTTAAAAATCATATTCTGAGTTATGACTAGATTTCATAGCGTTAATCTTGCTTCTGAAGTGGTTTGCAGTGTCCTCACAGAGGGCCACAGATGGTGTCAGGGAGATTTCTTTTTATTTTTAAATTGGTGTTGGTTCAATGGTCGAAAGTGGAGAAAGGGATTTCGAACTTTTCTTTGTTTTCTGTGATGAATTTTGAAATATGGGAGATTCTTGCCTGCTGGACTGCATTAGTGTAGGTTTACGGATTATTTAATGGCACGCTGTCAACCTGATTTTTTTCTCCTACTGTCTGTCCTCCTGCAATTTAATTTTAATGTTGTTAATTGTTTTACTTCAGCTTTCTTCATCTGCATAATGGATGAAGCGGTGTCGACGTGAAATCAACAGCGAGTCATTTCACTCCCAGTCATTTGATATTTGAGGTGGCTTCCTGCTTTTTCAGTCAGATTTCGATCCCGCCATCTCAAGGAGAATAGAAGGTTGCATAATAGGGGCCATCAACGATGCTCTTCACAATGGGCTCTTTGGTTTCATGAAAGAGGATTATGTTCAGTTTGCCGTTTGCTGTGTCATGCATGAATCAGAAGCGAGTCGCATTAGGCTTCATAACACCGGGGTATGAGATGCAACAATACCACACCATGCTCAGCTGCTGTTAAGCTGCTGTCAAAAACAAATAACACATAGCAGAGACTCTCACAGGCCTTGAATTAAATTAATGTCAGATATGAACAGACATCTATTGCACAAAAAAAGAAAAAAAAAAAGGGAAACAGAGGGGTATGGGTTGGAATAAAATCCATCCATTGGAGTGGGGATTTGTCCAGTTACATGATTCGTAAACATCCATGCTATAATCGAGGAGATTTGCATATAAAGTCCTTCAAATATGGTCCTTTCACATGACCTCCCAACAAACCCTCTTGTGAAAAACCTTCAATCCCGCTGCTTGTCATAAATGTAGCCATCAATGTAGCCATGGCAACCATTTTCATCCCCCTCCTTTCATTCACAGTTAAAGTAGCACTTAAGCGCTATTTTTCTGACAAATGTCACAGGCACATATGGCAGGTGGAGGCAGGAGCGAGCACAGCTCTGTTTTGCTTCTTTCGGCGATTTTTTTTGAAAAACAGGTGGCCGTGAGGATGGATGAGAAGGATTAATTAATGAGCCGGAAGTCATGGACAGGCATGTGTGGAGTGACCAATGTCAGTGCTGGCTGCTAATTCACTACACATGCTACATAATATAGATCGTAAACAAACTGAGGCAATGCACTCGTTTTGTGTTATTGACTGTATGGAGCAGAGCTTTCAAACTCGATGAGTATAAAGAGCAAACTTTAAAAAAATAAATAAATAAAAATACATGCACGTATAGGATGATACTACCACACCAATAATTAATGACAATAAAAATACAGTGGTACCTCTACAGTGAAACTCCTCTACAACGAAATCATGTTTGCAGCAAATTTTTCACAACAGGGTGTTTTTCACTGTAGCAAATTTGATCTCAGATGTAAATACACACACACACACACACACACACACACACAAATTGCAAAATTTACGATCAGCATTCACTTTCACTTACATCAATTTCTTGGATAATGTATTTTATTTTGCTTCCTCCGCCTTTCATTTTGTTCACTTTTATTAGACTTTGTTGTAGTGAATCTCGTCACAAGGCAAGAGCAGAGAAAAAGATTTTGTATAATGCAACGGGGTTTTTTTTTCGTTGTATCGGGGGCAGGAAAGTGAGACTGGTGTTAATGCATGAAGATTTTTTCACACTAAGGGGTATTTTCGCCCATGTAGGTTTTGTTGTAGTTTCGTTGAGTTTCACTGTACTTACGAAATTCTGGAAGAAATGTCTCCACTAGAAAATTTTGTTAGTACAGACGCTGTTTCCTCGTAGTTTTGACTTTGCCTTTTTTTTAAAATTCATGTACTTTGAATTAATGTTTAGCAGGTTTGTTAGTTTTTATTATTTGGTTCAGTGTTTCTTAGTTTTAGTATCAGTTTTAGTTTTTTTTTTAAATATATTATTCTGTGTTACTCAAGTTCAAGATAAAAAAAAAAATCTATATATATTACTTTGTATTGTGCAATAAAGTAACGAAACAATTGTCAAATGGCTATGACTGACCTTCCTTGTTTTTTATGGACGTGAGACAATACTGAAATAAATACATTTAAAATTAACCCCAAAATGATATACTGCATCCTTATTGGCAAAAGCAAAAACGAAGGACATTTTTGTGATAATTATAGTTCATTTTAATTCATTTTATAAATGTATGATGTGGTTTCAGTCAGTTTCCATTTGAGAAAAGCATGTTCGTATTATTTTCGTATTACAAATATATTTTTTCATTTGGCGCCATTTCGTTTTCATTAACTACATAATAACCTTGGCTCATACGCCACTGTACAAACTGATTCAGTGTGTGCACTGTTTGTAAGCTTGAAATGTACACAGTAACTACTTGTATCCAAAACATTTCTCAGCACTAAATATAAAATGAGATACTCTCGAGATTAATCGATTGTGCTGACAAAGTGCTGTTGGTGTAACAAGAGAGAGTCGAGCCATATTTCGCTGATGAATGATCTTTGATAGAAATGGATAAAAGTGATAGGATAGACACAAAAAAATGCCAGAGAACAAGGGAAAAAAGAGCCGCGGTGTATAAAAAAAAAAGTATTTTCCCGGCCCGGCTGCGTGTGTGTAACTACATCAGCAGCTCAATGTCTGGACTCTCCGGGGGGAGGAGGAGGAGGAGGAGTTTGATTGTGACATTGCTCTTTGGCTTGGAATTTCTACTGAGTGCAGTTCAGCTCATGTAATCACACAGCGTCAGGATGACTTGTCAATTTACCGCGGTCACATTCAGCTCATTTGAATGGGGAATGGAAAATGTTCGTGTTGCTTGCCTTGTTGGCTTTGGCCATTTTTAGCCATTTATTTTGTGCTGAATTGCCAGATGTTTTTCAAGATAGGAAAGCGCAGTACCCACGCAGGCCCGGGGAGAACATGCAAACTCCACACAGGAAGGCCAATCGAACCCATGACCTCTGCACGGCGGGGTCAACGCGCTAACCACTTGCCCACCGAGCCACCCCCTCACATTGTATTTAATTTTTTTATTTTCTGCCATGCAAGTTTGTCTTAGTTCATGTTCCCTCCGCTGTAAATGGACCAAGAAGTTAACCGTGAATTTCTTTGATGAAATATGTAACGGATCTGCTACACATTGTCAATGGTGTGCTCGTTTTCCACAAAAACTACTTCTAATAATAATAATAATAATAATAATAATACATTTTATTTATAAGCGCCTTTCAAAACACTCAAGGACACTTTACAACCCAAACAAGAACAATAAAACCACAGATAACATTATAAATAATAAAAGGGGAGATTAATTAAAACCGAATATGCGATTTTAAATAGTTGACGCCTTGTTGCCTTCTCTTGGTCCCCTTTATTTCCTTTTCTTCCCTTTCCTTGTATTTTTTGATGACGCTATTCAGTAAAATGTTATACGATTTGAAAAAAAAAAAATATCAACTAAATAGCTTTGATTATTTTAGCCGATAGCCGATTATTTGGGCCCCTCAATTCCACTTGTCATTCTAGTTGAGGTGTTGTTCACGGTTTGTATAAGCCTCCTTATAATCTTGAGCTTAACCTTTAGCGGGTCAGCTGCGTTCGTATCTCCCACCATTCATAACCAACGTCACGGGTCTCTTTGTTACACCACTCTGCATGAATGGAATACATTTAGCCGCACAAGGCTAACTCCAGTTCTCAGCGCAACGCAGCCAAGTTGTGTCAATCCCATAAAGCCGCCGCTTTGCGAAATATCCTCTCCCTAATGGGACACAAAGTCTATTTTTGTACGGACAGCTTAGCTCAAGGTGTGACATAGGAAAACTCTTGCTGTAATAACACAATAACAACTCGACAGTTTGGTGAAACTTGAACCGAACGCGTTTGTTGTGAGATTCACCTTCCTCTCAGGTGAAAGCACACATTTTTGTTTCTAGGCACCCACTACGGTTCGAGACTATAAAGTAATTTGAATGTTGATACAAGGTAATTGATACAGCTTGACGCTGCCCATTTGTTCTCCTTATTACACTGAAAACCAGGGTTCAGAATTTTTTTTTTAGCTCCACTTTATTGTACATGTGGTGCATTACAAAGCGTTATGGGCATTATGTATTTTTTTTTCTCCGCAATATGCTTTCTTCAAAAGACCCCGAGGAAGAATTACAGCACTTCTTTACACATAAAGCAAATAAAAGTAGAGCCCATAGTTTGGAAAAAGTGAGTAAAACTTAGTAAAACGTAAAAACTTTTTCACTTTTGGAGATTGTACTTCATATCACACATTTAGCACAATTTACAATGATTTCCTTCCCGAGCCACCTCATCTGGCTCCTCTCGACATGGAGGAGAAGCGGTGGGACATTCCCGGAACACCTCACCAGGAAGGCGTCCAGGAGGCATCCTAATTAGATGCCCGAGCCACCTCATCTGGCTCCTCTCGACGTGGAGGAGAAGCGGTTCTACTCTGAGCCCCTCACGGATGACCGAGAAACATCGTTCACTATGTAAACCAGTGTGGTGGTTGCTGTTGCCGTTTCCGAATGAACCAGTAGAGGTCGCTGTTGGATAAGACTTTGTTGCAGTGAATGTCTTTGCGAGGCGGGAGCAGAGAAAATGATTTCGTATAACGCAACAGGGGGTTTTGTCGTATGGGGGGCAGGAGAATGGGAATTGTGTTAATGCATGAAGATTTTTCACATAAGGGGGTATTTTCGCCCATGTAGGTTTCGTTCTAGAGGAGTTTCACTGTACCGATATCAATCAACTTTTTGCGTGATATTCCATTTTTTTGTGAGCACCTATAAATATATGGTGTGTGTGTGCCAAGTGACCACGTATTCTTATGCTGCCCTAGCATACCAGTTCATTCCGCGCCATTTCTAACATTGAAATGTCATGTGCCTGTCCTCTCATAATTTGAGGACCCCTTCGTAATTTGCTTTTACTAGCTGTCCGCGACTAAAATGGTCATATAAGTCCCAACGCAGCGGTTGAGAAGCACTCCTCCGTACTGCTTCAAAAACATGATCAATATGTTCTCGTTTTCTCTGCATTCAGTCACAGTATGAAGGCCTGAAGTTTGGAGTCATGCCATCACAAACAGCTTGGGCAAACCTGCTTTCAGAACAAAGTCCATGGGAGAGCGAGTCTCCCGCTAACATACATGTGTGTTTGCGTGCGTGGGTGGGTGGGTGCATGCGGCTATGTGGACTACAATAACACAGTGGCGTGAGCCTCAATATAGTCAAATACATCTTAAAGAACTATCCACTGGAACAAATAAGAACCACTTTGCTCAATACAATTTACAGTTGTCCGTCACATTGAAGCTACCATGGTAAAATTGTTGAAAATGTTATGTTAAGAAACACAGATAGGCGATAAGTCAATATTCGCACGCGAGAGCCCTACACATTATTCGGCAAGTTTGGCATTGTGTAATGTCGCAAGACATGTCATGTGCCTTGTTATGGACGACGGGTTTCTTTCATGAAGTGACGTAAGCGTTGTAGTAAACACCCTAAAATCCAGAATATTTGGGTTAGCATGTTATTTTGAAGTGAACATTTTGACCAAAGAATGACCATCCATCCATCCATCCGTCCATTTTCTGATCCGCTTCTCCTCACGTGGGTTGCGGGCGTGCTAGAGCCTATCCCAGCTGTCTTCGGCCAGTAGGTGGGCTACACCCTTCATCAGTTGCCACCCAATCGCAGGATACAAAAGAATGACCATTAAACCAAAAGGTATACGACACATCTGTGTTTGGCACAAGATTAATGTAACAGTATATTGGTCCAAGATAAAACTACAAAAATATGGACAGATTTCCCCACGTATACACTACAAAATCTTGCCAAAAGAGGGGACGCGGTTGTAGAATATTTTCTTTGGTTTTATTTTTGGGGAAAATTCCGAAAATTAACTGCTGTTTGGCACTCTGTAAATCCAACTGAATGAAACATTTTAATTCCTTTGATTCACATGGGTGGGATTCAATAATTGACTTCAGCAGGCACTTTTCCGATTGTCTGCATGAATGCAATTGGCATCCACGGGCAGGAAGTCAGGTGTGAGGATTTGGGTATTTCGACTCATTCCTCACTGGTCCGTGTAATGATATTCATTTCTAATTTGGCTGTCGCTGCGACAAACTCAAAGCACTGAAATAATACGAATTGTAATTACTGTATATAAATTTATGGCTAAGATATCAAGGGACTTTGTTTCATGTTCTTCATAGAGCTTATATAGAATGCAATGATGTACCGCTTTCTTCAATTTACATTAAAATTTCTATCCATCCATTTTCTTGACTGCTTGCCCTCATTATTCTCATGGGCAAGCTGGTCTGGTGTAATATTCATTTTTTGATCGTTATTATGTATTCTAATATTTTAATTAATATATATGCTGATAGATTAAAAAAACATTTATATTAGCTTTGGAACCTGATAACATAAGTTGTCCACTGGAGTAACCGCTGTCCCCAAAAGGGTTCAAGTTCATAACAAGTGAGCTGGACTGATTATTAATTTACATTTTTTAAATGTTCACACTCGTTCTGTTTATGAAAAAGTGCGCTCAGTTTGTTCGAGAACCGAAATTCGGTCGTTATCCGATGCATAAAAAACTCGAAATTTTTGGTCGAAAACTGATTTGGTCGAGAACTGAGACGTTCGAAAACTGAGGGTTGACTGTAATTACCGTATTTTCACGACTATAAGGCGCCATTAAAGTCTTAAATTTTCTCCAAAATGGACAGGACGCCTTATAATGCGCAGCGTCTAGTGTATGCGCCGAGTTCCAAAGCCTGACTGAGAGCGCTTCTGGCCGACACGCTGTTTATACAGAGAAAAGGCGGGCGTGAGTGACGACAGGCATGCGGAAGTCCGCCAATGAGTGAAGGGTGGGCGTGTAAGAGGACGCTAAAGGCACGCCCCTAGCAGCTACCAGTCGCCAATGAGTGAAGGGTGAGCGTGTAAGCGGTGAAGACAAAAAACGTGAGTACATTGTAAAATGGCTAAATAACGTACAACCGAAATCAGTTTTGCTTCCGTTGTGTTTTTAGCGTGCGTGCATGCATGCCATATGTTTAAGCCGGCGTATGTTTTACCATGCCTGGCTGCGCCCAATAATACAGTGCGTTTTGTGTATGTGTCAAATACAGAAATAGCACCCGTTACCAGAGACTGCGCCCAACAATACGGTGCGCCGAATGGTCGTGAAAATACGGTATAATAAGTTTTATAAACGTAAAACTTTGTCTTTCTTTAATGCACACTTTTTCATTTATTCTCATTCATGCAATTTATATATATATATATATATATATATATATATATATATATATATATACATATATATATATACTGTTTCGTGGAGATAATATGAACCCTTCCCTCCACCCTGTAACCTGAGAACGTGATATGCTGTCCACTGTAGTAACCGCCGTCCCTGACAGGGTTAATAGCAGATCTTCAAAGTTGACGGGTTCTTTTCTTGCACGGTTTTCAACCAAGAATCTTTGTTAGCGGGCACGTGTGTGCACGACTATGTGTGAGATGCCCCTCTTAGTTTCCACTCGGTGTTCTATTTCACACTTGGCTCATTAATCATGCATTGAGACACACAAGCGGGGAGTGTAAAAGTCAGCACTGCAGCCCCAGTGCAGCACAGAACAAACCTTAATGATGACTGCTCTCTGTTTGCCTACACTTGTGTGAAAAAAACAGGGTCGCACAAGGTCAGACAAAAAAAAAAAGGAAAAGACCTTGGCTTTATACGTCAGGATACAGCTGGCTTCACTCGTTACAAAGCTCCTCCCATCGGCTAACATCTATCAGTGAGTGGCAATTATCCGGATGCATTTAATTTATTTTCCTCTCCGTGCTCTCAGACATTAGCTTGTGATTGGCTGTCTCGCGTGGTTGATGATATGACCCAAAACAGAGCTAATCCCTCTTCATCTTCTTCCACATCACACTGGTGAGCAGCAGTTAGCCACTTAGCCTCATGACCTACAACCCTGCTTGCACCATATACCCCCGCCCCTGCCTACGCCTCTTCCCATCTTTCTCAGTACACGTGCAGACAGAATTCTCTTGCAAGGATGAAGACTTTACTTGAAGGGTTTAATCAGGGGTAAAGGAACACTCATCCGCATGCTGGGAAATAACACTTAAAGCAGGTGGCGGTGAGGTGAAGCAAGCCCCTGAGTAAGCACACAACATTTCCATCTAATCAAACACGAGGCAGTAAATTTGAATTCAACTGAAGTGATGCTGAGGAGCCATCTGCTTATTGATTAGCAGGACGCCACAAACATCGGTCTCCTAGCCCATGGCTGACACGATATGCATATTAGAAACGATATTGATTTCAAAAGCGGGCGTGTCTGAAAAATTGGTATGACATTGGGACATTTTACGCTTATTGACCTGCCAGGGTTGCTGATTCCGACATGTGAAATTGGCAATCAGTCGAACATGTAGTGTATGTATGTTACATTCATTAGTTCAGTTTTGCCATTCAGTTAAAAGTTAGATGACCATCATCTTTATTCTTTTTTTTTTTTTTACATTATGCGCATTTATTGTGCAATGATCTAATTGTAATATGTATTCGTTACATATTTCAATGCACTTTTATGCTTGAGGAAACATTCATGTCTGAATTTTGTTGGGTTTGGAACGAATTAGGACATTTACATGGAAAACGCGTCTCTACTTACAAAATATTCAAGTTAAGAAATTTCTTCCAGAACCAATTGCCGTCATTTCATAAGTAGAGGTACCACTGTATTATGTTCATGTTTCCGTCATAGAAATAGAATTTGATTCCCAATATAAGTATTTAATACAAAGTACTAGTTTAACATGCAACCTTAACGGGTGCTGATATGAAAATGATATTAATCTTAAATGCTTATATTCCCCTAAATCAAGATGCCTCATATCATGTGAGTGTTTGTCCATGTTTAGAGATGCACTGAATTTGGTCTTGGTAATAGTAACAACACATTATAAGTTTTTCAGCAGTTCCTGTGGGTCCATAGAAGCCATATAGAAAGTTTGATCTCATTATTAAGAGTTAACTGCCTGCAACTTTATGTTCCGTCTCACGGCTCCCATTAAGCACCAGCAGCAGCCAGGGACTGTTAAAAGCAGCTATATGGTACCTGACCAAAGTTAAAGGACAACCTTGTGAAAGGATTGCGGCATAAAGTGAAGTCGGAAGGCACTTTTGACAAAGACTGTAATTGTTATTTTGCATCTACTGAGTCAAACAGCGGCTATTATATTTATGGTCAAAGTAATTCCTTGAGAATGTTAATGAGATATGCTTCACAAAGCCGGAACAAAATCAAGTAATTGTTGTTTTTGCCTGATGATAAAGAAGCCAACAGAGTGATTTTATATGCACAAACCAGTTAGTCTTATTTTTTTTTGTTTTGTTTTAATAGCGCTAATATGATAAGAGGTATCCCAGCTGTAACCACGATATATTTTTTTGTATTACAAATTGTATTCTTCCAAATCATTTGTTTTCTGACAGTAATTTTCACCTCATTTTGGGGTGTAAAATCGAAAAACTGATTCCCAGATAGCTGTAAATAAATCTAATCAGGACGTGCGCCGCGGCAAGAGGAAAAGGTGGCGGCCGCAGGATGTGCGTATCCGCAACAGAAAGAGGTGGTGGCTGCAGGACGTGCGCCCGCCGCAACCGGAACAGGTGGCAAGTCGCAGGACGCGCGCCGCCTGAACGGGGACGATTGGCGGCCGCAATACGTGCGCCACCTGAACGGAGGCAGGTGGCGCACAGAGTTGACATTCCGAGTCCCTCAAGCCAGCTTCTGTAACCAAGGATCGTTTCGCATTGGACCGCCAGCTTTCTGCGCACCCGACCTCCTCGGCCCCTCCAATAGGTGATAAACCGCATGGGAAGGTGGACCGACGTTGCCTCTACGGGCTGTATTCATGCAGTCTTTTCACCATATGGTCTGTCTGGCTTCTATGCGCCTCACGTCGCCAGTGAAACAGCACATGAAGCACGATTGGAGTATCAAACCATTTGAACTTTTTGAGCCTGCCGAATTCCATCCAGGAACACTGGGGAGTCTTTTTTATCTACAGTGTGGTACATTGGCGTTGAAAGAGAAACTGAAAATGAAAAAGTACCTTTGACAATTGTTTTCCTGGTATGGTTCCATAGTTGGTGCCTTGCAATTGCTTTCTTTTTTTTTCCATACAAGAACAATAATAGCACAGCACCGTTGCTACCAACTGGCAGTTCACACCACATCACATTGAACGCCTCTGGATCCGCTTACGAGACTCGAAAATATATTTCACGGGGACTTCGGCAATAAAACTTCAATTTGGAAGCCTGACTTGTAATCTCGCCCGTACAGCTGCGGGCCACGCTTCGGACAATAATGAGAATATGATTGATCATATGAGGGGTAATTGAAATGGATTCATCATTGGGGAGTTGAAACTTCATCTTTTCCGGAACGCGGGGCTATCGGGAGCGGTGAAAAATGACAATCGGCATTATCGCGGCTGGCCCAGCCTGGCCAACAAGACACGTTATAATCGATACAGGCAGAGACCATGCCGCTTTATTGACATTCCCTTAAGGATTATTAAATCATTCAGTACCGGCCAATTCTGGACCAAGTCTGAAAAGACGTTTAAAAACGTCATTGGGAGTGAATGACTTAAGAAGAGGGTTGAGGACTATCCCTTATCATTAAATGTTGCGTCATTTACTGCTCCAAACCGAAACGTGAAGATTTGCGCGATACAGACTCACAGCCAGATGCGTTAACACATCAGACCAAAGCTTTCACATTGTGACAGGAAGTGGATTAGGGTGCCGGCCGGCCATGACCGGGCCGTAGAGCGCGTCTTTAATCTGCAAATCCACAGATCTGTTGGCGATCACGGCAGCAGCCTTGAGTCATACGAAGAGAATCAGAATGATGCAGACAGCTGTTGTCCAGGCCCTGCCAGATAATCGAGGACCGCAGGCTAAAAAACGCTGTTTCGACTCTTATTTTATCCTCACAGCAGCACTGTTATTTTTCTTTTATTTTTTTTTTTCCTCTCCCTATCATTGTATGCTAACTCTCTCAGACCCGTGTGCAAAGTCTATGAGCAGGCAGTGATGCGAAACGGCCCCCTTTGATTGCTCGGGCATCCATTTGCGTTTTAGAGTTGCTATGATCTCGCAGTCCTGGCGAAAATAAACCATCAGAAAGATTAGAGCCACTCCGCGCTCACATATTGGGTGGGCAGAGGGAGCTTGGCTCATTCTGAACATGTATCCCCCTCTTTCAATCATACTAAACTAAGGCCCCAGACTTTCGGACGTCTTAAAAATATATATGCTCTACTTACGAAGAGTGACTTGCAAAATGGTCGACGTCATCAATTGACAAAAGCAACAGGAATGAACTCCGAAGTGTTTTTGGGCAACGTGGGGCAATGAAACAAAGCATATTGTAAAAGCAACCAAAGGCAAAGAATTGAAACGTTATCCGATCGAGCATGCATCTCACTTGCCAAAGACAAAGTTAAAGGAAAAATGGCCCAAGAACAAGCGAAAAGGAACCATCAAATGAAAACGGAATGTCTGCAAATATGTGTACTGCTTTCGTCATTGTCTCAAACATGTAAAGTACCATATTGGCCCGAATATAAGACGCCGTTTTTTGCATTGAAATAAGACTGAAAAAGTGGGGGTCATCTTATATTCGGGGTCTAGACATTATACCCATTCAAGACGCTAGATGGCGCCAGATATCATTGAAGCGAATGCTGAACTTGACTCCCCAGGCCAAAGTGAACCCCTGTCACGAAGAATAAAAATAAAAATAGCGGTAAGAAAGAAAAGAAGCAAATAATAGGAGACAACAGAAAATGGAGAAACGTAGCGACAATCTGGAGAAAAGTGGGTCAAAGATCGCCAGGTTAACCGGCAGCTGAGAAGTTATGATGTCATTTACATTCCAAAAACCAGAAGCCATTCATTTACGAATGTGATTGCACTTTAGCTTACATATTTCAAGTATTTTCTCTCAAATATATTGTTATAATCATTTGTTTCAGATGTACTGTCATTATTTTCTGTATAAAAATGTATTTGGTGTTCAAAAAGTCTTTTTTCAAATTTAAAAAACATGACATATTGTTCTTTAATAATAAAATATTGCCCATGCAAGCAATTTATACACCCCCAAGAAAGAACGTTTATATTTTACTGTCAGAAAAAAAAAAATCTGATTAATGTCCCAGTCAAATTATTGCCCTCCAAAGGTCATCTTTCGATATTTATGATGAAGATCTAAAGCATCTTCTGCAAACTTCCAAATAAAGAAATAAGCTTCCGTCAATCACTGCGATGGAGAGACTCAATAACACTTCTTTGGCAGGCGCTTCAAAAAGACTCTCTTCTCACGTCACACTCCTGTCCTAGATTTGATGAGATAATCAACCCCAGTCTTCTACTTGAAATGCAAACTGCAACCAAAAAAGAAGAACCCCCCCCCCACCCCCACCCCTTCCCCCGCTGCCTCAAATAAGAGTCTGTATGCAGGATTTGGCCTTCGATGTATTTTGACAACACTGAACTTGACGGCCTGGGGCAAATTAGCTCAGTAGTTGCGAGAGGCTCTCTCCATTTATTTAATCTCTCCGCCCACGGTGTTAATCATGAGATCTGAATTTTGATCAGCTAAATGAGCTCTGGTGAAATAGCTCGAGTATGAGAAGCAGCGTTTCCCAAGGACGGTCTTCTGCATTTTCAAATGATTTGGTGTCATTTAACTGCCATTTTAGTGCTATTTACCACTCTTGCGATTAAAAATCCAAGCGTTCATACGGCATGGGCAGCCAGGCAAGAGGCTCAATAGACTTATTAAAGTAATTGGTTGATTCTTCTCCTTGACTGGTAAGGACAATGAATGATTTTGTGGGTGAGGCAAAAACACGGGAGCCTCAAACAATACAGTACAGTAACAGTAGAGACACATCCATCCATCCAGCCATCATCTAAATGTTTATAAGGAACTGCAAGATCCCCACTTGCGGATGCTGTCAATTTGGTTGGGGAAGTGGGCAGTTGGAGCCCATGGCTTCCATTCATGACCGCCCGTGAATCACGCCTCTGTGGTGTTTGCGCATCGATTCGGAGCTTATGTCGGAAATCACGATGGGGAAAATACAAAGAACAAAGTAGTTTGCATGAAGCCAACATTTTTCCAGTGCCCAACGTTACACTTTAAATACTGCACTACTTCCATGAAGCGTTCTAATTGGATGAGCTGAATCGCACATTTTGTCAGCAACCGTCATCAAGCAAAGGCAATTTAACTGGAAAAAAAATACTGAAAGCGATGCCATTAAAGGCTCTTTTTTTTTTTTTTTTTTAAACGTGAGCTATAAATGGGTTCTAAAACGAAATCAGGAGTCTTTTCTTAAAATTTTTGTTTTCTAGCAACGGTCTGCATAACGTCACGCTGACAGCCCGGCCCGAGAAATGTCCGTTTCGTGCGGGAAGTCACCGATTTACGAAGATTTGCAGATGCCGCGCTCTACGATGACAAACAAAAGTCGAAGGTAATGAGCGAGAGCCAGCTCAGCACGAGCCGGTCGCCGGGCAAGTGCAGCAACAGCAGATGACGCTAAACGAGAGCCGAGGCCCATCGAAACCACTCCCTCAAAAAGACACACGGCCGCAGACGATCGGATGATATCGCCATTAAATTAGATCTTCACTTCCAAATAATCTCTCAATTCAAAGTCCCGCAAAAGTCATGCAAGAAGCTTTTTTTATTGTGAACAATGTGCCTTCCACATCAAGAAGGATTTGATGGAGTCGTGTTTTCAGATGGAACAAAGGTGTCCGAAGGTTTTGAAATGAGCTCCGAAAAATATTTCGAACGAATGATAATTTTTAAAAAACGGTTCTGTGTCTTTCACAGAAAAGTCGTCGTAATGCCATGCTGAGAAAAATGCAATTCAAGTTTTAGCTGCTATGCATATGAAGCATACAGGATGAGTCACACACACACACACACACACACACACACACACACACACACACACACACCCAGCCGGTCATATAATTGCATCCAGCCCACGGAGCCATAAGATAAATCGTGTGGAACTGTCCTATTAAGCAAGAACAAAAGCCGGATGAAAAAAAATATGGCGCTATTATCAGACGATTACATTACTCAATAATACATTTTGGCATAAAGCTGCAATAGACCAGCGGATTATTAATAGCATTCATTTTTAGACTTAGTGCCAGATTCCCCACCAGCAAAAGTAGCGATGCTTTGACTGCACACAACTCGAAGTAGTACCACTTGAACTATGATAGACTACTGCGCTAGGCCTTTGGGAAAGCACAATGAAGAAGCATGATAACGTCAAGCGTGATAACGGCAACGGCAGCAAAGAATGCGGGCAAAGTCCCCTCCTCTGCTTCCCAAACACACCAAAATATGTAGGCGTAAATCGCATTTGACTATTTCGAAAAATCAACCAAAACAGCATTTGCTTAACTCATTCACTCCCAAAGACGTTTGTAAACGTCTTTTCAGACTTGGTCCAGAATTGGCTGGTACTGAATGAGTTAATCATTTCGACCGGCGATAAATACAACAAAATCATACGATATTTTCGAAACATAATAATAAACACGAAATACGACACGAGAACGTCCTATCTGGCCGCAGCGCTCTCTGGTCACTATGGTAACGTGCCTTCAAAATAAGACTCGCCGCACATACAAAGTGCATGAAAAATACGACTCACCATCGCCGCATATTATGCAGAGTGAACTTGGTGCGTGGGAATTTCCCGTTGAGAGAAATCCGCACTGCCTATTAAATGTAGTCGCAGGCTCTTCTTCCGTCTCCTGGCTTGGCCTTTTCTCCTTCCCAAAGAAACTTTCCAAAGACCTTTGTTTTTTTTGACTCATTTTGCTAGCTCCTGGGTTTCATTTTAGCGGTAACCCATCACGTGACTGAGACGCGCGCCTTGACCTGGGTCAAGAGCGACATATCGTAGACCAACGTAACAAAGAATCCGGGAATATTTCAAAATAAAACGGAAGTAAGGTCAATTATTTATTCTTTCTGCGCGGCCCGGTGCCGGTCCGCGGCCTGCGCTTTGGGGACCACTGATTTAGATTAGACCACGCGGTGCATCCGCACCAAATTAGCATATGAACGGAGGCTTTAAAGCAGGTGAATGAAAGCCTCGGTCTCGTTTCAAGCACATCCTCCTCCTCCGCATATCTTTTCTGTCCTGGCCAAACAGTTGATGAAAGCAACTTGAATAAAAAAAGATTTTTTTTTACAAAATAAGAAAACAAAGAAACAGAAAGAAAGAGATAAAGACTCAAAGAAAAGAAACGCCAAACAAGAGGACGCCTCGGTTCGTGCGTCACAGCTCTCATAACGCTTCCCGCTGAATCGGAAAGGGCAATATTTGACCGACTTTCGCTTTTATCCTCAATAACAAGGACAACAGTCGTACGTTTATTTAAGTGGTGAGCATCTGCGAAATGGAGGAAGGAAGCGACGACACAAGGGAGAGCTGCAAAGCAAAGAGAGTGCGCTCTCTTTTTTTTGGTTCCCAACAACATTTCCATCCATATTGCCGAGGTTCCGTTTAGGCCACAAAATTGGGCATAAAAATCAATTACTTCATTCATTAGTTACTCAAAATGTCATTGATTGTGTGAAATGACTTGACAGGTTAGTTAGGCCCGACTAACTTGAAGCAACTGATGATTGAATGATCGAAATTAGCACGTTATGGCGAACAAAGTAAACACATGGTTAAAATTCAATGAGAAATATTAGCCAATGGTGAAGTGGTACAATCATTGGTCTTGGAACGAGGCGCCTTTGGGGTAATTTATGGTAATACGACTGCTGATTTTTGTAATATGACATGTGGAGTCCCACAGGGATCGGTACTTGGCCCTCTCTTGTTCAGCGTTTATAGGCTTCCGCTCTGTGACGTCGTATATAAATATAACATTACCCAAACAGAAAAAAAGTATGCCAAAAAGCACCATAGCTCGGCTATTTTAGTATCCTTCACTCACACTGCAGTCTCTTTTGGTCTCTGTTATGACCAGCAACGCAGCTCTTTGTTCCGAGCATAACACTAGCCACAAATCATGTGATTCAAATGTTTTTTTTTTTTAGAAGCCACCAGTGGACAACGTGGTATTTGGACAGAGGCGGGGGGGGGTGAGGGTGAGAAATCAGTGGAATGGAGCTGATGATGCAGCATCGACTGCATGTGTATGACCTTTAACAAGTGTCCAGTCCCCTGTCAGCCAGCGTAATCATCAGACAGTTGGAAGAGGAAGACTAGGCCGACATGCTGCTGGCCCATTTTAACATTGTGACATGGAACCTTTTGATTGACCTTCGTAGGGATTTGGGATTTCAGTTTAGGATCGTGTGTGTGTGTGTGTGTGTACGGAGGAGTATATGGAGGTTCAAGTACATCGAATGGGAATCTGTTTGGATCACACACACACACACACACACACACACACACACACTGAAGTCTCGTCTCCGTGGAAACTGCTACCTCTCATTTTAATGCAAGATAATGTTAACCGACTCATCGAACTAATCAGCGGAATCACAGCAGCTGTTATCGAGTTATGGAAGAGGGTTGAAAAACATTAGCGCACACACCTCGTGCAGATTGTTGCCATTTACATTTGTTCGAATCGCCGCCTCTTTTGCTGTTTCCGCTCGTTCAGAGTTTCCCTCAGACGTTCTTTCTCGCTCATGAATGTTTGATGCTGCTGCTCTCCCGACATTGGCTGGAGAGTCTAAGGTTGCACTGCGCACTTGTATCCACTTCAAACTTCAAACCGATGGCTCAATGTGAATCTCGTTACTTCAGGTACTGCAACCACTGCTTAAAAATTATATTTTCAATGTCCTGTCCTCACACTGATCCTGCCAAAAACAAAACTGAACTGAACCGAGATATTGTTGCGTTTTACAGCCGAGCAATATGAACCCTTTCGGGGGTGGCGGTCACTACAGTGGACAGCTTATCATGTTATCAGGTTACATTAAAGGGTTAACCTTGCTTTACTTTTTGTGACATTTTACTTTCATCCTGCCCATGAATCTTCTCCCACTTATGTGTCAAGAGGTTACGACATCACATTTCGATTTATTTTATTTTATTTTTTTTTGTAAACTTGCTTCGACGTACATGGGCAACTGGCACTTCCTGCCATGCTGGCACCCGAGGACTGTCAGAAAGAGCCATATGTCTCTTTTGCGTCGTCACAGCAACAATCTCCGTCTCCATCATGCACTTTACTTTTATATTGCAGCAGGAGTAGGAGTCCACGCCCGCAGGCACATTTAACCCCAAGGAACAACCTTGTCAGCATTCTTGTGTGACTTTGCTTATTTATTAAGTGTGCTTTTCTTGAATGCCAAAAAATAGAACAAACATTTCTCAAAAATGAAGTTCAAACAATACAATTTTCTAAGTCAGCTTTAGTGAGCCAAGCTTAGTCTATCGCGATCCGAGGATCATGGACTAGTAAAGTTATACTTACAGTAAATATTTGTCTGAAAAATATAACAATCAAATGGGAAAAACAGAATTACTGACATGTGGCTAAACAATTACGGCAAAAGTTTCCTTTTGCCTACACAGCATAAATCACTTGTCATCGCCTCGATCGGAGCAAAAACATCATGGGAGGGCAAGTAGTAAGTTTGGCGAAAGTCAGCAAAGCTAATTGCTAAGCTATCGAAATGCAGTCGCAAAACACCGAAATAAGTGTTTGCGTGATACAGTCTACCCATCACAAATGTTTGTCTTGAACCGAGTTACAGCAGAGAGTAAGCAACTCCGAAAAGCAAAATACCAGGCAATAAGTGACTCAAGAGAAAGCGTAAAGAAACATATACAGCAACCAGAAAGCTGAAATTAAGTCGCTAAGTCACCGCATACATCAGCTGAAAAGAGGAGTATATTCCGGTAATATAATAAATATTTAAAACAGCAACAGCAGTGGGGACAGGAAATTAAAATTCAAAACTATTATCCGTGCAGATATTATCCAACTCAATCTATCAGCAATGTTATTTGTCATTTGAGCGCCGAGTTGTTATTTTGACGGATGAGATCTGATGAATCTAATTCAATGCACTTGCGTTATGCGGTTGAAAACAGAATCGGTAATGGCTAATTAATTCATGGTCACAGATATTTCAATTAATTCTCGTGAACTAAATGAAAGCCTGTTGTACGGTGTTTTCATTTAAAATATCAGATGTTATCCTAATTAATCCCAACTTTCATTATTTTTTGGGGAGCAATTTAGCTTCTCGAATGGAGTACAGAATTCAATCATACAGAAGTGAATGATTTATTAAATTATTATGAGTTCGAAATATTTTTAACCTTCATTTTATATCGTAATATATGTGAATTTGTACGTTGGTTTTATTCCCGACTGGACAATGAAAAATTGTACAGCATTAAGAGAAAAGACTGAGAGGTTAACTGAATTTTAAGAGAGTTAATTAGAGTATCTAACAGATTAAAGACAATTACACCATAATAGACAACAGCAGTGGCTTGCTTAATGGGGAAACAGAAATAAAAATACATTATTTCCAAGCCACAATACTTAAAGTGCAAAACAAATAATCATTACAACCCAATGTTTTGAGATGCAGACACACTTACCCGATACGTTCCGGTGTGTGGGTTGCATACAAAGCACGTGGAAAAACACAAATGATCTCCCCTCTAAAGAACAGATAACACAGTTCATATAGTTTCACAGTCCCCCAAAAACACATTTATATATTGTAACGTTGCGAACACTTACGCTGTGCAGCTGTTCACACGACTCGCTAGTGGTAGATGTCAACCTCCAAACCACGATATTGTGCTCTACAAATACAATTCAAATAAGTAATCATCTGTCCAAATGTAACACTTAACATGCATCGTGGTAAACTAGTTATCAATTACCTGAATATCGCCAGGGTTACAACGACGATCACGGGACAAGCAGTAGGCACAGTTCAGCGACTACTCTCCTTCACTTCACTTCCTGGTCTGATTCTCACGCACTCTTTATGTTCCCGCGTGTTTTGATCTAGTGTGGCTCTTAAAGTGACAGTGCTACATTTGTTAAGCAAGGCAGCCTTCACTACAAAAGTCTATAAGTGAGGTTCACCTGCTTACATATATATCCTTATTGTCTGAAGGACGCGATTGATAAATTGATGAATTTTCGGCCACATGAACCAGGGCTACACAGATTTATGATGGAGCTATAGCACCTCCTAGGTGTGTGCTTATTATAACTGTAAGTAAGAAGTTATCACCCACGGAAAGGTCATATTAAGCTCAAAATTGGACTTTGAGTAACTCATAACAGCAAGTAGATTTTGTAAGAAACCTTATGGAATTTTTGATGGTGGTATACGTGTGAGAAAGGTAATCCAGGAGACATTTTGAAATGTTTCTGTGGCATGTAACCATAGCCACAGGGTTAGTTACGACGGCGTGACGTCACGGCCGTAAAGTGTGGATATAAAAAGGTGACCACTGACAATAAACGGCAGTGAGCACAGAGTCAGTCTCCCCGCGTTTTATTGAACATAACAGTTTCTTTTGTCTTTATATTCAAACTGCTATACTTGTGAGCTTATGTTATAGTATTAATTATCATTTTATGTTTGAGCATCATATTATGATGACCTAAATTGCATTCTGTTGTTTAATAATTGCTTAGATGTGTTTTTATGTTGATAGCTTCTGATTGTCGAGCCTATGTGAAACATGTCCCTCGAGTCATTCGCAACATGAAAAAAAAATTACACGAGGCCGTGATTGCAATGGTAATGTATACCAGCTAGCGTAGCATCTTCGACTTCAACTACTCTTTTCTTCTTCTGTGCATTTTAAGGGAGTTTGGATGCATTGGTTTGGTGGAGGGGCCTGGCGATTGCTGCAAAGCTCCACAAAAAAAAAAAAAACATCTTTTCTCAAAAGATGATTTGGTCTTTTACATTCATTAATTAAGAGCGCACTTGATAGCTATGCAGAATGGAACACAAATACAGTCGAGCCTTACATTATGTACACTTTAAAGCAGAGGTTCCCAAACTACGGCCCACGGGCCGGATGTGGCCCGCCTGCGCATTTCGCGCGGTCACCTAAACAGTACAGAGATGCTTTTTTTTTTCCCCAAGTCTGGCCACGATGCATTTTTTTTAATTTTTTTTCCCAAGTCTGGCCACGTGATCGAGACTTGTACATGCATAGAACGTAACATTCTGCTCTCTTGCAATATGTACCCTATCCGAAACCCTTCCCTCAAAAAAATGAATAAAATCCGCAAAGCACCCCTGTCAAATTTAAAAATGGACTAAGGGTGAAAAGATTAGGTAAGAGGAAAAAAATGATTTATTTCATGAATCGTGCCTGTCAAGAGCCCAGAAAGTGTTAATATCTGGTATGTGCGGCTTTTTGCAAAACGATAAATGTTGATCTAGACACCTCCTGCCATCGTCACACTTTGTGACAAACCGAACCCGGCCCCCATCACAGAAGGGAAGTTATTTGGCCCTCACAAGAACAAGTTTGGGGCCCCCTGATTTAAAGAGTCCATTTAGCCAATGGATGCAATGTGCAACATAACCACAAGATGGTAATACACAGGAGGAGGTGCTAGTAAAGTGCTTTTCTAACCAAACCAAGCCACCTTGTCTTTCCTCAGTGACACAACAAAAGGACAATACATTAACCCTTTCAGGGACAGCGGTTACTACAGTGGACAGCTGACCATTTTACCACACGAAAGGGTTCATTCGAACGACAAAAGTCTTGATACAGGAACGTGTGGGGGATGCCGAAATGCACTTTGCCAAAAATATAAACCAGCATTAATGTTTCGGGACTTGTTTCTAAGTCTTGAGTTGTGAAACCACCTCGTTAAAGTGGAAAAAAAAAAACACCAACGCAAACTCATTCTGCCCACAAAATAGTTTTTAATTGATTGTTAAAAATAAGGCGAGAGATGTAGGAGTACATTTGTGTTTGTGTACTGCAAACTGGGACTGGAACAGTCCCTGGCAAGTTTCTGACAATCGCTTTATGTCGATCCGAGGAGGGAGAAGAGTGTTTGGACAAAGTGCTCAGTATCAGAATGTGGATGGATGAAATTCCTTTGCCTTTTTTTGTCTATTTTTAGAAAACCTCTTGCTGAGGAAACACCACACATCCCTCTTCTCCCTGCGGATATTTTTGCATAGCTCAGTAAAGTATGACTACTTTTCAACAGCAAATCACCCAAGCCATCCTCAATCATCTTTCATACATACTGGATAATTTATATTTAATGTAAAAAAAAAGATACATTCTGAATTGCAAAGGCTCAATCATTAAAATAAATACTGAAATGGCTAGACTGCAATTACATGTCTGAGAACACGCACACAAGCACTGAGACGCGCAGCGCTGTCGACAGACCTTATTTTATGCTCTTAAATACAAAACAAACACAAACCATTGCAGTGTCAAAGCGCAGAGGCCAGGAAACAGTTTCACGGTCATTCCACCACCACCACCACCATAAAATAAGACATTCAAAAGTTATTTCATATAAAAGCAATTGTGTTGTGCAGGAATTGTTCACATCGCTGCAAAACGTGTCAATGCTGGGGTGGATCCACTCAATAGTTTTTTTTTTTGTCTCTTCTCATTCTATGAAAATATTCCACCACAATTCCCAAACTGAAGTCTGAAAAATACATCTTATGTACACCAAGATTTTGCTTACAAAATATATGCGTGTTAGCAAAACAGAGGCTGATTTTTATTTATTACCGAAAGGCGCCGCATTCTGACGAGACACGATTTGTTTATTTCAGAGCGTGCCGAGCTTTGATGAAGACTCCTTTGGTAGCAAACGTAACATTCTTTCAAGCCAAAAATAAATATATGCTGGGAAAGGCCTAAGGCAGCTGGAGGACTGTTTACATTGGGGGGGGCGTCTCGGTATTGCAAATGAGTGAAATGAAGGAAAACCAAAATACGCTATCAATGTTCTTATATTGAAACAACTACAATATTTAAAAAAAAATAGATCACTGTAGTATTTAAACAAGTTTGTAACTAAAACCCTCCAACATTATTGCTGATCATCTTTTCTATTTCTCGTTCCTTTGCCAGCATGTTTCGTGATCATTTCCAGCTGTCGGGAGTTCTAGTGTTTGGAAACACACGCATGACCGTGTCACAATGTTCTCTTTTGATCGACCGAGTCTATTCTTGCATCCTCTGCCGCTTATTTGATTGGACTCGTCCTCGGCGCAGCAGTTTTATGCAAAACGGCCAACGTGTTCATTTGTCCGAACACGTTCCGCTTCTAGGAGTCGAATGTCAACCAAAAGGCACAAAACTGGATGCTGCCTGCGCTACGTGTTGGATATTTGGAGACAATAATAATCCATGTCGTGGGCTGGGGAGAGACACTCGACTATATTTTTGGTTAAAAAAATAAAATAAAATAAAGGAAACCCCTTGAGTTTGTTTCCTGCTGTACATTATTGCCTACACACTATTTCAAAGAAACACAGCGAGTCTGACTTGCCTTCAAACAGACATTTCTCATTAAAATGACTGGTTTATGCTTGGGTTTTTATGACCGATGTGTAGAACAGATGTGCTGAATAAATAAATAAGGTTTTTGTATTCACCAGGAAAACGTTAGGCCAAATAAGTGAAGACGCACCAACATAACTTCTCGTTGTTTGGCTTTGAAAAACAAAGTGCTTGCGGCAGGTCTGAGGGTGCTGAGGTCGGCGCTTCATTTGTCATTGTCCACGACCTGCCATACGATGAGGTGGCTGCGCTCAGCTATTGATAGCGGGGACTGAAGTTTCATTGGGGCGTCCTCCACTTCCGCCACTTCCGCCTCCTCGTCCCCTGGAGACACAAAAAGATGTCACGTGGTCTTCTAGAACCACTGGAAGCTTTCATGCAGCTTTAATTTTTATATTTGTATTTTTTTTCGAGTTCCCAGAGGTCTTACTAACATACGCTGGTGGCTTATGACACGAGTAACTGACCTAACTTATGACTAGCTTTAACTTGCGAGCTCAAAATTGAGATACAAACGTTCCTGTGAACTCAACTCACATTTTACAACAGCGGCATTTTGGCAAATGGCGATGAATATTAGCACCGCACTCCGAGAAACACTGAGATGTTATCATAACCCCCCCCATTGAGTTCTACGAAGGACATGCCCTGCTGCAACCCAATTGGCTGCTGCAGAGACAAGGACTTAATTAAGACCACAAGTGGAATTTCTCCAATTCAGTTTAAATTCATCTCTCCTTTTATTATTTATAATTTTATCTGTGGTTTTATTGTTCTTGTTTTGGTTGTAAAGTGTCCTTGAGTGTTTTGAAAGGCGCTTATAAATGAAATGTATTATTATTATTATTATTATTACAACTCAATGAACGGGCTGGGATATATGTGTCTGTCTTATACTGCCCCCTGGTGGCCAGGCACACCAGGAGCAGCATTTATTTGATGCAATGTGGCAAAACCTGTTTTTTAAAATTCTATTTAATTAAGAAATGAATGTATGTTTTTTATAAAGTACAATGTTATGAAGATACTTCTCTTTCAAAAAATGCAACACAAAAAGCTTTGTGTTTTTAGGGGAAGGCGAGAATGGATGAATGGTATGTCCATTCATTTCAGTGCAAAAAGCTGATTTGACATACAGTGATCCTTGAAACACAAAACACATGTATCCGTCTCATGATTTCGTCATGTTTTGTAAATTACCCACTATGTTGCCTAACAGTCTTGTTCACAGACGCATTTTCAGAAATAAGCAGACAATAGATTTATATCACACTTGATGATTGGGCCAGCACTCCAAAGGGGAAAAAACAAATCATGATTTTCCATAATATTAAACCTTTCATGCTTCATGTAGTAACCACTGTCCCTGAAAGGGTTAAGGCGGAAGTCAAACCAAAAATTGCCTTTTGCAATTTTGTATGTGCCCCCACGAGTCCGAACCACAGTATTCTGATTAATATTGCGCAATGGAATACGAAATCAGCAGAAAAATCCATCGGTGTTTATAGATCGCAGGGCGCTACCATTTTGGATGGGTAGAATTTTCTGCTTCATTTATATTCCCCAAACTCAATATTAACCAGATTCCCCACGTATAATTTTGCAAGGAAAAACATGGTCTTGAACAGCTAACTCACCCATCCTGAAATCTATGTAGCCTTCCCCCCCACTCATCACCAACATAGACTTGTTTCCATCCTGGGATGGGGCATCTGACGTCTTGTCATCTCCACAGCTGGATGTGGATGGAAGGGCATGACCTGAGACACATCAACACACGGCTGGTTGTCAATTGTTGGGACTCCATTTCTCATGATCCACCAGTGCACCATCTGCTTTCCACAAGACAATACCTTTTTGTTTGTATATATCACTATACTGGCATAATCAGTATTCCGTTACGTTACAATATTTAATCAACTTAAATCTGATTACCCCGCCTACTGCCCGAAAACAGCTGGGATAGGCTCCAGCACCCCCCCCCCCCCAGTGGTCAAATACTAACACCCCCCTCAAAAAAAATAAAAAATAAAACAGATAGTGGTGAGCTGTTATTAAAACAGGGCCAAAGTCTACTCATGTGGCTTCCGGGCACCAAGTTGATAACTCCTTTTTGTTTACCTGGGACGGCGGTGAAGAACTTAACGGCATCGCGGTGTCCATGGAAACAGAGCTGCGCGTGGGCCATGGAGCAGTATGGAACAAATGTCCCCGCAGCTACTTTGTCACTGCTCTCGTCACCGTAGACGCGAATCTCACTCCCTGGGTGGCTACCTGTTCCCTTTGTAGGCTTAGCTGCAAAAATGAACACAAGGTTACCACTGGAAATTTGCCAATCCAGCGGCACTGTCTCCGACGTCAATATGATGTCAAGACATGTCAACCAGGAGAGCTCTGCAACATCCAGAGCCGTGAGGAACTTCCGGGCAGATCTCTTCCACCCCCGAGGCTTTGCCCACCAGAGGAGCTTTTTAACCACCTCAGTGACTTCAACCCCAAAGATAGGCGAGCCCACCGCAGAGTCCCCAGACTGCGTTTCCTCAAAGGAAGGCATGTCGGTGGAATTGAGGAAGTCTTCAAAGTATTCTCCCACAGCGAGTCACAATTTAAAGTCAACAGTGAGTGTTAATGATGCAGTGCTTCCCTGGCGGACCTATTATTCAGGCTTCCCACACGTTCTACAAAACCTGGAAAGTGATTGACCAATTTTACAGTGATGGAAAGTGAGGAAAAAAATGGACGCTACAGCTTCTTGTTTACTTTCAAACTTTGCTTGTAGCCGACGTGTGCACATTTTCAGCGCGACGTCTCTGATCAACTGGTGAACGGACACTTTCATTCTCTCCTCTTTAATCCAGAACTGCTTCAAACAACAAAGTATTCAGGAATAGCGGTTCAGAAAGCATGACTGTCCATGTCTTGTGTGTATTTACGTGTATTTATTATGTGTTATGAGTATTTTTTTATCATTTTAAAATGACCTGTTCTATAAAGTGTTTTGTTACTGCTGCAGCTGTTGTGAAAGCGTTATATAAATAAAGATGTATTTTAGTGCATAACATTGAAACAATCTGGTTAAATGTACAATTGTAGAAAATAACATTTGTCCAAATTTTAGGGCTGGAATTTATTAGTGTATGTCGTGATCACTTGACTCATTCTGTGACAGATGAAATAGTCCTGCAGAAGTCCCGGAAAAGTTCTGCAAAATCATTTCAACCAAAGATTGGGAACCCTGAATTTCCTCATAGTCGTCAAGAAGTCGTTTTGCATAGCCTTGCCAAACTCCTCCCATCTATCATCTATCCATGTATCGGTCTACAAAAAAAATCTGAGTTGGTTTACAGATGATAAAGTCAAGGTATCCACAAAAACACTCATTGATTACAGATTCAATTCAATACTCAACCGTCTACGAGAGGGATCGAAATGATGACTCCGTTTCCAGTACCAATCCACAGACGGTTACACGACACCATGAGAGCCGTGATGCGCACAAACGAGAAGCCCAGTTTCCCCGTACCTGAAAAAGCGTGTAAATCATTGTCATACATTGCAACCCTGACCTTCCCCAGAAAGCTGCGCGCAACGGGGGCTCCATAATACATCGAAGACAATGAACCGACCCAACATCTTGCTGACGTAAGGCTCAATGTCCACGTCCTGTAGGTGCTGGAAAGTGTGGGCGTGGAAGAGTCTGAGGGTGGAGTCCAGCCTGATAGACACCCAGATGCCGTCACCATCCCATGCCAACTGACGCACCTGGCTCTCCTTGCGGGGGTGTGCATCAAATGACTTCTGCGGGGTCAAATTTACATACATAATCGGGGCGCAGAGTAAAATGATCCGACATTTGGCATTTGTCTGACTCTTAAGTCACACTTTTTTTTCATAGCGTGGCTGATCCTACGACTTATACTCAGGTGTGACTTGTACGTATTAAAATTAAGAGCACGGACTCGTACCCAAAATCCCCGTTCGAATCACAGCAGCGAAAAGGTTTCGTTTGGAAATTGAAACTACCTCTTGTAATTACAGCAAAGTCTTCCTTTTTAGTTTCAAATGAGTTATCTTAACAGGAATCCTGCGCCGTGGCGGATCGCGCAAGTTCAACTCGCCAGCTGGATGGGGAGACTTTCCCTTCTTTGTTGACATGAGAAAACTCTGAGATGTATCGTGCATTTTTTTTTGCCAATGACTACTGCTTCGTCTTCCATTTCCTCATCTTATATTTCTGTGTATGCTTCTACCGGTATTTCTTCTTTGTCCTCTATTTCTTCACCTTGTTCTATTTCACCATTTTTTAGTGCTTCATCCTCATTTTCGATTACTTCGTCCTCGTCTTCTATTGCTTCGCCTTCTCTCTATTTTTTTTGGGGTCATTAGAAACAGAACTAATTCGCTGCCGACAACAAAATTAGGGAATTGAATTTTCTTTGCCATAATATATTTTTTGACTGACGGCTTCTACTCCGGGGCGACTACAAATAAATACAGTAATGTGTGCGCTCTGCTAAAAAAGTTCATTCTCTTCTGTCAAAATTCATCAACCAGAGGTTAGAAATTCTGTTGAAACAAAACAGCCAATGCAGGCAATGTGTAAACACGATGAAAGAAATACTTTTCACTCCCATAGTTTGAAGACATTCAATAACCAGAAATGGAACAGGAATGTGACTTTACCTCGATCTTCATAGCTTTGGGCTGCACCACATATATCTTATTTCTGAAACCACACCACACCTTGTCGTGCACCACAGTCATGCAGCGGATGGAGTAGTGAGGTTTCCCCAAGTCGAGCAGGTGGTAGTTGGTCAGATCCCACTGCCCGTCTGGAACATTAAAAAAAAAAATAAGAAGAATAATGGGAGAAAACAAGTTAACGGTGATTTCAGCGATGGAATTTTATGTCCGCTCACCAGCTCCGCGGTGGAAGATGGCTAACGTGCCATCAGACAGGCCAACCAGGACACGCCCTTTCACGTGTCTGTGACCGGAAACCCCCCCCCCCAAAAAACATCAAATGTCAGGTTGGCGGAGCTTTTCAGTTAGCAAATCTAAATGGAACTTACACAATGCCTAGTACTGAGTCTTTCAGCTTGACAGAATGCAGACACTTTGTCCATTGTGCCACAGAGGAGTGGACATACACACTGGAGAAATACAACGAACACACAGATTGAATTTCGGCTCACAAAACAAAATATACTATGAACGTCAATTGATTCTCACCATCCGTTCTGTGCCCCAAGCCACATCGTGGGCAGGACGCTGCTCATCTTCTGAGCCTCTTCTCTCATCAGATCCTGCTCCTCAGCAGTGGAGTTTGAACTTGTGCCAGCTTTTACCAGGTCACGCTCTCGACTAAGCAGGGAAATCAAGATCGCACTCAAGATGTCAAATGGCACTGTAAGGGTTCTGGTACACTTTTTACATGTGTGGCGTGATTGGTGGTAATTTACCCTTTTATGCACCAATAATGATAACCTGTCACCTGATAGCATAAGATGTCCACTGTAGTAACCGCTGTCCCTGAAAGGGTTAATTAGGGTAGCTTGGAAAAAAAATGACCAAGAGCTGAAAAATGCACCTCTATATTGAGACGTTTCACTTGTATGGCAAGATTTTCAAAACACAGGTACGATCATGATGGGTCATACGAGACGCAATGTGTGTAATTGAATTTGGACAACGAGAAAGACGCAAAGAAAACCATGCTGTGGTACTGCATAGCAAAGAATTACAAGGGGTCGTATTTTTCAAGAGCAATAAGTGGGAGGTGAGTTCAACTGCCCAACGGAGGATCTGTTTTCTCTCAAACCTTCTACCATTGCTGGCCTTATGGGCGATATGTCCATAATGTGGGCGGAGTCTGCGCTCTGATCAGTAAGGGGCGGAAAAACTGAGGTCTTTTGGAGTTCAGGAGTCATTACTTAAGACCTTCTATGACTCTGTGGTGGCCTCAGCCATTTATTATGGCATAGTCTGCTGGTCGGGCAGCATCTCAGCCGGGAAAGAGAGAGACTGCTAGGAGGATGCTAGCCAAGCTAAAAGCTATGATGGACAGACCCTCCCACCCCCCACCCCTTCCAGGCCACCCTGACAGCACTGGGCAGCTCCTTCAGCCAGAGACTGATACGCCCGCGCTGCAAGAAGGTGAGGTACCGCCGCTCGTTTATTTGTATACCTTTGTTCTTCTACTTCTCCCTTTCATAATTTTGCTGTTGTAAATTGGTAATTTTGCCATTGTGAGACAAATAAAGGTTTTTCTGATCTTATTTGAAGCGGCTGAGACACCGGACCAAAAGCAGCACTGTGATCTTCATGCACGCAAGGTAGGAGAACAGTAATTACGGCATTGCGCATGCTTGTGTAGGGAGCGAACGACATGGCAGACATGTCTGCCACACTTCTTGGTCTACTCGTTCTCCAAAGTGTATTTTGCATCTTTCAAATCAAAAATGTAATCTCACTCGGTAGACTTTTTTTTTTTTTTAGCATTAACTGGAAATTGTATGGCTTCATTTATTTCAGGATTAAAACTTTGGATGTATTCCACTCAGTGCAGTTTTGTGTCAGTATCTGCTGCGCAGTCCAATTTTACACATGCTGGTTATCACATGACGTGCTTAATGAACATGGCTGCCAGCCATATATTTTTTTTTAAACTTGTTTCTAAAGTTATTAAAAGTACATGAAAAATAATAAGTCGAATAGTCCGAGGAGAGCGCCTCACAATAGAAACGGCAGAAGGACTGACCCAGGAATACTGAAGGACATTCGCTAAATTCTGTGCGAAACCAGGGCAGCAGATCCACCGTTTGGCAGACTAATCCGCTTCCGTCGCATTTTGTGGTGGATTGATCATTTTGCAGCGCAGATTAGGCACGGTGCAATGCTCGTGGCTTGCGGCTGATGACCGGGGTTGTTCTTCGCCCTTTCAGGGGCAGTGGTTAAATGCAGTGGACAGCTTACCATGTTATCAGGTTACAGGGTGGCATGAAAGGGTTGATCACGCTGCTGATAGCATAGTTGCATTGCATTCATATTATCTAAACGAACTCAACCATCGGAAGACAGTGACGTGGAGACTTTTACATCACTTTGACGGTTATCGACACACCTTTTGGGTTATTCGCCAGATTACCTTTGAGAGGACTTGGTGGAAGCTTCTGCCGTCTGCTGCAGCCCCAAAGGATCAGTGAAGGCATATTCACTGTATACTCCTCTCTGACGAGCAAACCCTCCACTCTCCTCGGTGGTTTCTACAAAAGTCACAACCGTTAGTAAAGGGGAGCTGGCGATGAAAAAGCTGAACTCGCTTACCCATCTCTCCGTTTTCTTTGCCTGCGCCGTCTGCTGTCTGAGAGACAGCCGTTGCTCCTTCAGCTGCGCAGCCTACGACAGTGATGCCTCCAAGCACGCCGTCGTTGCTGGCTGTGCTGCTACTGCTGTTGGACAAACAGGCCTTTTCGGCGGGCGCAGTCTCTGAACTCAAGGTGAGTTCCTCACCTGCTGGATAGTCCGTCTCTCTGGCACCTGGAAAAAAATGTTTTAAAATGTAGTTGTGGATCAATCTGGGAAAATAAACGGGGGGCTCATTTGAGCACATGGCACGGCCTTTCACCTTTGTTAGTGAGCTGAAAAAAATTAAGTGTCAATGACCACCCTTTCAGATGAAATTCCGTTTCACCCGTTAGAACTGGAGTGGGCTATGTTGCAAGTTTTTGAGGGTGCGACGATCAGTTTTGCACATCTAGAGACTGGGGGGTAGACACTTCACAATTGTGTGCCACTTGGTGTTGATAACAAAATAAAAACTTAGTTCATATCTTTATGTTTCAGGCCCAAAATGGGGCAAAAGGTCAAAGAGTTCAACGGGGCCAAATACTTTCGCAAGCCAATGTATTTTGAAATCGTGTGATTACGTTTCCTTCATAACAAGAATAAGCTGTTATGACCTTTTCACATAATTACGCGATAGTCTTATTGATCCATCCATCCATCCGTCCATTTTCTGATCCGCTTATCCGAACGAGGGTTGTGGGGGTTGCTGGAGCCTATCCCAGCTGTCTTGGGGCAGTAGGCGGGGACACCACAAACTGGTTGCCAGCCAGTCGCATAGCAAACATCCGCGCTCACACTCAAACCTAGGGACAATTTAGAGTATTCCATTAACCTGCCATGGATGTTTTGGGAATGTGGGAGGAAACCGGAGTACACGGAGAAAACCCACGCAGGCACAAGCAGAACATGCAAACTCCACAATAGGAAGGCCGGAGCTGGAATCGAACCCTTCACTGTGCGGCGGACGCGCTAACCAATCAACCACGGGGCGAGTCTTATCTATTTATTTTTGCGGCAGAAATTCGCTATTGTACTTTCCCTAATGTTACAAAAACACACCATTTTCTAGTTACAGACCTGGAACACTGGTGATACAAAGGACGTGGGCATCACACACAATGAAGCTGTCAAGGATGATTCCGGGCTGGTTAGCATCAATGACAACAGCTTTAGTAGTCGACTGGGTGCTGGTACAAATCCACACCGACGATGACAACTCATCGTGTTGCCGCAGTTCTTTTTGCTGTTCCTTTTCATATAAAGCAAAAGAGGTGTGCGCGTTTTCAGTTTAGTCATTGTTATTTTCCGTGTTTTGAGAAAAAGAAGTGTAACCAACACTAGGGGACTCTAACCTTGAGTTCTTGATCCAATTTTTCCAAGCTGCTCTGAGATCCTGTTTTCCTTTTGGGGCTCTCTGGTCCCGACATGTTGCTGTAAAATACACTGGCTCCTACGATGGAACCCCCATCTCTTGTTTTACCTCCAGATAAATGCACACCAGCAGCACACCACAGCTGAAGCACAGAAACACAAGTTCGCTCAAACACATGGACAAGTACTGTAACGACATAACTTATTCTGGGCAGCGATCTGCTGAAGAGACTAGAGAATCTTTACTATACAGTAGTATCATATACACACAAAGTATTTACTGGACAGCAGAACTCTCAGTCAGTTATATTTGAATTGAACACTATGTTTAGTATTGCTGTGGTAGAGTAATGTAGAATTACATATTAAGACCTCCAAGTATGGTAGACTACAGCACCTAACTTGCCTTATACAGATGCAAGGAAAGGAAACTATGCTACTCTTGTTCAAAATCTCATTAGATTGTGTAGAACAGGGGTGCCCAACATTTTTTAACCAAAGATCTATTTTTCGATCAACCAGCCTCCTGCGATCGACCCGTTAAAAGCGCACGCGTGCATGCGCACGAACTTATGCGCGCTTGCCACAGTCATAACGGCCCCTAAGGTGAATGAAACAGAAAAATTATGTAGACGCAAGAGTTTGTGGGTTTGTGAAAAGGAAATCACTGCCTACCTTCAGTGAGACCTGACGCGGAGGCATGCGACGCACTTTTGCAAGGTGTTAACGATCATAGCTCACGTGCACCCTTTTAAAATGCTTCTCCCGACCATTCAGATTGCCATTATTTGCCAGTGGCCCCGGTGAAGTATGCATGAAACAAACTCTGACTGAGAATAACATTAACAATAAAAGATATAGCGCAGCAGCTCCGATTGCGAGCTGCAATTAGTAATTGGGACCAGTCCACGAGCTACCGGTCGACCGCGATCGACATATTGGGCACCCCTGGTGTAGAAGAAACCTATGTTGTAGCTGTCAAACCACAAGACAGCAGCTGTATAATAGCAAAAGTAAAGGAGCATACCTTCATCGAGGCATCTTTCTCGTCTAAAGGTCGAAGGAAAACCGGGACAGGTAGGTCCTTCATCTTCTCTTGACCACCATTGTTCTGTGAAAAGAAAATAACGTTTCAAGATGCTGCCAAAGCTTCATCCACAACAGTGTAAAGCCTCCCCAAAAATATGATTCACCGTACACGATACAGAATCTAACTATTCATGGTGGATGCTTAATATTTCAACGCTCTTTTTAGCTAAAAGCAACCGTAAGAGCTTCCATGAAGAAATAAACAGATTTCTAATCAAGTGGGAGGTTCGGAATCTATCGTGGCATGAAGGAAAGGCTGAAGGAACGTTTCTACTTACTTTGTGCTTCTTGGGGAGACTCCAGCCATAAGCCTGCAGTCTGCCCTCTTCCCCCTTCTGGACGTGGGCTTTAACCTGCTGATACTGCGCCCGTTTCTGTTCTCGCCTGGACACCGTGCTCTCCACTGCTAATCTGTGGTATATATCGACAGTTCTTTTACAAATGTGTTGTCATTCTTAATCTAGGTTAAAAGGACTGATTTGACTTGTATTTTAGTTCACCTTTTCTTTTGAGTAAAGTCTCCAAATTGGCTGATTTGTGTGTATTATGTCAATATATAAATGAATAGTCCATTTCTTGTGTCCGACTTACTCCTCGTTGAGAAAATCAAAGGCTTTGCTCTTGTCGCTGGGCAGCTGCTGCAAGGCGCTGCTCCTCTTCTTGACAGACGGTTGAATGTGCGATGTGGGCGCATTGTACTTCACGTTGACCGGGGCTTCGGCGGGAGGCTTCTTTGACGCGCCGCCCGATGAACTGAACAAACGGCTGAAACTGGAGTTGTAAGGGCAGGGAGGAGGGCAGGGGAAGGGGAGGGAAGGGAAGGGAAGAAAAAGCATCCAGACAAACGTATAGAGGGATGGACACAAGCAGTGGCTCCAGCAGAGGGAGGGTTTGAGCAATTAAAGGTCGGTGACAAATTGTTCGCATGCCAGCCTCCATAAAAAGGTAACAATTACAAGGATAAACATGAATATGTCAAAATAACAATTTGCACTGTATGATTATACAGGCAAAAAAAAAAAAACAGGGGAGCATGGGGGTGTAGGGTTAGTGCGATGATTTGGAAGTTATTGACAGCACAATGCAACACTGAACAAAAACACATTCCCCTCACCCTAAATTGTTAGCGCCGTCTTTGTCTTATTTATCCAACTTAAAGATAGCATTTTATTGTGAGTCGTTAACTACAACTAGAAAGCCAAAACAGGTTAACCGTATCTGTGTCTAGGCAACACCCACTCACACCTTAGTATCCTCAGCAGAGAGAAAGCAGCCGCTGAATACACAGATTCTCCACTCCTACACCAAGTGCATCGTATCCCCACTATTTCAGGCATGAGCTGACATGCACTCATCTAACATGCATGGAGCTAAACAGAAGGTTAGATTGCATTCACAAACTCATACAGGACATGTTTCATCCAGTTAGCCTAAACTCCTCAAGCCAAGTTTGACATTAAACAGTGGTACCTCTACTTACGAAATGAATTGGTTCTGGAAGAAATTTCTAAACTGGAAAATGTTGTAAGCCGAGACGCGTTTTCCATGTAAAGGCCCTAATCCGTTCCAAGCCCCCTAAAAATTCAAACATAAATGTTTTCTAAAGCATAAAAATGCATCAAAGTATGAAACGTTAAACGAGAGTTGCGCGTAATGTAAAAAAACAACGAATAGAGTAAAGAATAAAAATGATGGTCATTTAACTTTTAACTGCATCCTCATCATTTTTTGCCCCGTTTAGTTCATGTTCTTTCTCGTGGTTTTTGCCTGGCCTTTTGTAATGAACGTCTGCTTTTAACGATCCTTCAAAATGTCCAATGCAGTGCATTGCGATCGCCTGACTGGTCAACACTTTTTCTGGGTGATTCACATTCACGAGGGGCGAATGACGAGGACCCTGCTTAGACACAGATCCATCTATATACGCGCGTAGACTCGTACGGTAGAGGGCCCTCTTCACCAATGAGATGCCAGGAAGATGCTAGGTAATAGCCAATGGCAGAGCAGCTATAAGTATGTTGCGTTCAGGAAACTCAGAGCCGCGAATAGTAGAATATACTGTTTTTTTACCTTTCGTATCTTGAAATGTATTTCCTAACAAGAGGCAATATTTTCCAGTTGAGGCATTTCGTAACTTGAAAATTCCATAGGAAGAGACCTCTTAAGTAGAGCCACCACTGTAGTTTGCATTGGTAGCCTGTGACAGTCTGTTAGTACTCTAAAGCTCAAATGTAGAACCTTAATGCCTGTAATCTTAACCTCAGACATGACCTACAGCTAACCCTCCCAACATACCGCCTAGACACAGACACACGACATCAGGCAGATTATAGAGGAGTACACAAAAGAAGGAGAAATAGTGAGATAATCAGGAGTCAGTCCTTTTCACGGGTTCCTCTGTTATCTTATCCAGAAATCTTTTCTATAATATGCATAGCTCCACAACAAACCAAACTCATGCCTGCAATAACCCAACAAAGAAGAGCCCGCATTAAGACGTCAGTCAATCACTCGTGTCTTGTGATCATACTGCCATGATAGTTCTTTTGACCAGTTTTAACCAAGACCTAAAGAACCACTGCGCAACAAAAAAAGAGCCTTGGCTGAATTCACTGCTTCAAAACAGGCTTCTCCTCTGTTGAGATGTGTTATACTACATGAAAATGAGCACATCAGAAACCATGATTTGCACTTCAATGTGACAGATTTACCTACATCCTGGAGAAACCCCCCCATTCAATATGTAATACAAAGGGAAATCAACACAAAGAAAATCAACACAAGACAAAGAAATCACAATGACTGGTATTCGAGCAAACACAAATGGGAGGAACTCACAACTGCCAGAGGCTGGATTTCTTCTTCTCTGGAATTGCTGGGTTCTCCTTTGATGCCCTAAGAGTAAAAAATACATACATCAATATCATGTTTGAACAGATTCCTTTTATTTGATTTTTTGCTCTTAAAATCATCCAGCAATGGCTTATGTTGGAAAATATATATAAATAAATAAATGGTTCTTGTATTCGAAATGTAAACAGAAAACAGGATGCTAACAGTTTCAGTGAGTTGGCTAGTGCGTTAGTTAAGTGATATTTTGGGTGTATTTCTGTGAATCTTCTGAATCGTGAGTGCAAATAAATTATTCAAATAAACTACCGTATTTTCTGCCCTCTAAGGCGCTTTGGATTTTAAGGCGCATCTTCAATGAATGTCCTATTTGAAAACTCTTTTCATATATAGGGCTCACCGCATTACAAGGCGCATACAATAGAAACTGCAATAGTGTCTGCGGTTTACGTGATGCATCCACTAGAGGGAGCTACGCAAAAAGGAATACAACACAATACTATACGGCTCTATTTATACAGAGGCAATACAACCGCTGCAGTTGTAATAAAACGTTTTACAGAACTTTGAAAATACTCCGTCCAAGAAACCAAAATATTGATCCATATGTAGCTCCCTCAGGATGTTTATGCAGCGTCCATAAAATTACAGGGTTTATTCATTGGCAAGCTGTGATAACTGGTCACAAACACGGACATGAAACATATGAATACGAATGGCATCACAAAACAATAAATGAAAAACATTCTGAAGACAATTGGTTCAACAAAAAGGCACACAAAGCTCAAGGGCTCACACCCACGAGGGGCTAAATATCCGTCAAACGCTTGATTGTCTCCTTCTTCCTTCATATAGTCAGGAGTTAACTATGCTTTTGGTATTATCGTTTCGTCGTGGCTGCGCAGAGCTGTTGTCTGAGTATATGTTGGCGAACGCACATGTCAATTAGTGTCTGGTAAAACCCTTTTAGGTTACCATTGGTTCCTGCTAATAATCACCACCAGATGGTATTGGAACACTAAAAGGGAAACAACTCTATGAGGACTATAAAGAGACTGTAACTAACACAATTTATAAGGTGCATTGGATTATAGGGCGCACTGTTGGCTTTTCTGAAAATCGAATGCTTATAGGTGCGACTTATGTGCGGAAAATACAGTAGATACAGTACAAATATTAGGGGATTAAAAACAGTCATCATGAGTGATTTTGACCCTGAATGTTTCATCTCTGTAAATATAAAAAAAAACACAGCCCAAACCACCTCGGTTTGAAAGCCTTCTTTAAATTGTTTAATAAGATGAAGCTGATATTACAAGATTGTCTGATGTTATTCTAATCTTACCGGATCATCTCTGTCCATCTGACAGCCTCTTGCAGCTCCATCAGCCTCTCCTTATACTGGTTCCTCTCCATCAGGACTCTGGCCATTTCCACCCTGGTGAAACGTTTGCGCTGTGCTGTGGGCACATCACTCTGTACAACCAACATCAATATTTGTTTGTTAACCCTTTCGTGGACAGCTAATCATGTTATCAGGTTACAGGGTGCATGAAAGGGGTTAAATATGGATTTTTTTTTCCCGTTACATATGAGAAGTCAATTCAGTCTAATTCAATTGTGGTTTCTTCTCTCAATCCAGCAGTCCCACACATGCAAACAGTAACGTAGATGACCAAGAACTCACATCATCCTCATTCTCAGTCTTAGACTTGTGTTTACTGTTCCCAAGTTCAGCTTGAACTCTAAAAAGAAGGAACATTTTCAACGTCAATTGCGCATTGTGTGACGCGAGATCAAAATGTGAAACTGCAAAAATTCACAAACTTCTTCAGTTCGTCTTCTAAATCTTTGTTCTTCTCCTCTAGTCTGATCTTGGCCTGAGTGGCGGCGTCAAGCTCCCCTTGGAGGACCTCCTTCTCGCAGGACAGCTCGTCCATTCGAGCAATCAAGTCATTCTTGACCACGTTGAGGGCATTTCTGAAAAAGAAAGGTGGGGGCAGGATTATCTTTCAAAGCCCTTGGTCGACACTGTACAGCAGGGGGTCATCAGCATGGTGCCTACGGGTACCTGTTCGCCCTATATGACTTGCAAGTCGGCATCTTTTAAAAATAGATCACCAGAAATGGTACATTGTGATTTCCTAGGAAATGTATCGAAGTGAACATTCCAAAGTAAACACGTGCTGAGATTTATAGAAATAAAGTGCTGCTTATTGATAGCAATCTGTACCGTACGCTGTTGAATCCTTGCTGATACAAATTGTGAGAAATCAAACAGATCTTCACATCAATAATCAGTAATTATAAAATTCATAATATCAAATTAACTCATTCAGTACCAACCAATTGTGGACCAAGTCTGAAAAGACGTTTAAAAACGTCTTTGGGAGTGAATGAGTTAAAAAGAAGTGGCCCGAAATAGTGATTTCCCAAGTGTCCTTTAAAGTGGGAGCTCTTCGGATCAATCAGTAGCCAAGAAATACCTTTCAGTTTCAAAACGGTTGGTGACCCTTGCTGTACAGTAACCTTAGTGGTTTACCCCGAGATGTGCTTCATCTATTTCAAACTACCTCGCAGTAAAAGCCTAGAGTGAAAACATAAATCATACCACCACCTATTCAGCGTATTCCATGTACTAACTTTGTCTCCAGAAGTTGGGCGTTCTCCTGGATAAGATGTTCGACTTCACGACCCATTCCTGAAAAATCACATTGATATCAACTGTAATTGATGTATTTACTTTGTTTTTAAAAATCATTATAACGTATATGAAGACAAGTTTGCGACATCTATACTAAGCTGTCTTACCTAAAAAATTGTAGTCTGCGGATTAAAATGAAGAAACATTATTGATCAGATTATCAGCATAATTGTAAACATGACGGTCTTATCCGTGATTTCTACTCTAAAAACACAATTTCACCACTGTAATCACAAAAAAAACCCAACTAACAAAAATATCTAAAGCCAAAACAGAATATTAAAGAAGACAAAAGAAAACATATAAACCGATGGTGGAGATGATCTATTCTTAATTGATACACACCAGAAAATTCATCTGTCGGGTCGATAAAGCCCAGCAGCCAACAAAAGACATTTCATGAAAATGATTGGCGGAGATGACTGCAATGGCGGCCAAATATACACAATTTTGCGAGCAAGGCAAATTACCTAAAAGGTCTGCTCCATCATCAACATCTCCTATGTAGTCATTTCCAGCAGAGGACAACTCCTCAAAGAGAGAGTCCGTGTTCCGGTCGAATGCTAGATTCTCTACGCCACCTTTAGTGGGTGTGCTGGACAGATTAAGCGGGGAGGGGGTGGGGGGGACGACAAACATGGTGAACAAAGTATACTATTATCTACCATACAATCCATTTGATAAACATCTGGCTCAAAAATCTCTTTTTTTTTTTGTTTAACTGCATGTCTTTCATGAAATTGTATGCAGGGTTGCAAACTTGGCGACATTTTCTCTATCTTTAGAGACTTTTCCCAGTTCTCGAACATCCTTCCATACCAACAGACTGATATTTTGCAAGGAAGAGACAAGCGAAAATGCCAGCAGTTGTCTGCCTGTTTGTCTGTCCGTCCCAACCAGGTTAGCTAATGGGAGTTGGCAATTAGTGCTCGAAATGTGAGCAATACTGGAGACATGATTTTTGTAAACGCTAATTAAATATTACGATTGTAAAATCGTTAAAGTGTCGAAGTCATTTGAATCCTTATAATTTTATGACAAATTTCCAAATTACAACGACACGTATACCACATCTAAACAAGCTTATTACAGGAAAAGCAAGACAATTTCATGCTCAAATCAATAATGAGGAACACTGTTGAGCATGTTGGCGTGGCCCTTGACCACCGTTCCAGTTTCTCATGCGTCTCCTTTGGAAAAAAAAAATATTTTCCCACTGCTAACCTGAGGCCACATGAGGCCTCACAAATTTTCATCTATACTGAACAATTTCTATATTGCTCCACCTCAAGTGGGTCACTTTTGAGCTGGAACGTGTCCCGGCTTGAGTTTGAGCGAGAGGCAATCTACATCCTGGACACTAACCAATTGCGGGGCTCATTCAGACAAACAACCATTCGCTATCACATTTAGAGTCTCAAATAACCGAACGTGCATGTTTTTAGAACGTCAAAGAAAAATCACTGAAACGGGAGCGATCGCGCAAACCCCACACAGGAATTTCGGAGTACAGAATAGAACCCTGGCCTGAACCTCAGAACTGTGAGGGACATGCTAAACACTGTGCTGCCTGTCTTGCAAATTTGCAAAAAATATTTGTTGTTGTAATTATTACAGCTATAGCTAGCTAGCTAGTTAGAACAAAGGTCATTATTTCATTGTATATCGGTCATAAAGCTGTACCTTGTTCCTTGGCAGCCATCAAGGTCCATGTCCAGCTCAGGAGTGGACTCTATAATCGCCAATACCGCAGACTTTTCCAGGTTGTTTTTGCCATCTGGCACAAGCAGCCGAGAAACATCAAAGTTGAGTAAGCGTTTGTAAAATGTGTTTTTGTGTGCTCTAAGTTGCGGTGCTGTTACCGTTGTCTTCATGAGGCATAGTTGCAGTTCCTTCATTCTCCTGTCCAAGTTGACCTTGCGCGGTTGGAACGCTCTTACTGATTGGTTTACCAATGTTGCCGTCCAGATTCTTGTTGCAGTCACCGTGTCTCTGGGGTGTAGCTACAGATTCTACGGAAGGACTTGTATCGCCACCAGGCGACGTCGGCGATGAAGTTTGGCATTGACCACTTTTCATGGTTGAGGTGGAGTTTGTTGTCAAGCTAGCCGTCTGAGACACATGGGTGCTGGTTTTGTACGTTCCTCCTTGTGCCGGTGAGGGAACGTGTTTGGAGACGCCTCCCTCCTTGGCTGGGGTGCTGGATTTAGGTCCGTCGCGGGGCATGTTGGCCAGTTCATCCTAAAGAAGGAGTGGGAAGTACACAAGTCATGTTCATTGATACGAGATAGGCATGAGTCGATTACGGGGGGGTTTTCGGTTTCTGATTTCTGCTCTCACGTGACCGAATTTAACTTTAACCATCACTCACCTAGGGAGTTGGTAGTACATTCACTAACTCGGGAGTAAACTCATAATTACAAGGCAAGATGTAAAACAAAAATTAAAAATAAGCAACTGAAAAACAGTACGTTTCGCAGTTATTGGGCATTCGGGGACTGTGTTTGAATTAGCTCATTGCATGCAATCAATAACCTTGACACTTTGTATGTCAGCAACATCATAAAGCACCCCCCTGTAATTGACTTTGAATGAATTGAGTCAGTTGGACAAACTAGCGATGGCTCATTTGCTCACTAGTCCCACAAGAGGCAGAGAAATCGTCCGCTTGTATAACGCGATGTTTACTGAAGTAGTCAACCATATTGTACTTTGCAGTTAGTTGCTGAACTAACGTCTAGAGTTGTTGCTTCAAGCCAAGCATGGTAGGTTAGTTTGAGAAAATCACAGGTTTGCATCTTCATTGTTTGCCACTGCACACACACACACACACAAACACACACACACATACACTTTGCCTGTAAATAGGGCTACCTGATTCTGTAATTTGAACCTTCCACTTGGGACATCAAACTGAAGAGCGACAGAGGCCGGATTAAGTTCACGCACAGCAACAAACGGTAGTAAAGAGTTGAGTGGTTCAACTGTGCAACAGTATTTCATATCGTTTGGTGACTAATTGGAAAAATAAAACCACGCCGTACAGAAAAACGCATTTACAAGTGATCAGAAAAGCAAACATATTGCGGCAAACAGAAAATCAAGAGAGGAAATCACAAAATAAATTCTAGAGTAAAACCTGCGGTGTGAACACCCCTAATGAGTCCAACTGGCATGCAGACTCTGTCAGAAAGGACGTATTTTCAACCCCAAACAAAGTTTCTGCAGCTCTTAGACGTAAGCAAGCGCTGCAACCCTGCTTCGTTTTGATTCTGAACATCCACAGCATCGATAGCAACTCTGCTGATGGAAAGGAAAAACAAATCAATAAGTTAAGTAAGTAAATAAATAAATAAATAAATAGCGACAACAAATATGCTACCGTATACTGTTCCCAGGGACGATGGAATTCAATTTCTGATGTGCCTTTTCATAAAGGTGTTGAACGGCAGATAAAACTCTGTCTTTACAATATGCTAATTAAGAATAATGTATTTATGTGGTGTAGAATTGCATCATACAACGAGTTGTGTATTATATTTTGAAGGAGTCAAGTTGATTAAATGTGGTAAACAAAAATATGACGTATTGTCAGTATGTCGTAGCGCATTGCCAGGTACAACCCACAGTTAACAAACATCGTGTGCTTCAAAAGCACAAAAACTGAGTATTATCATCATTGTAAAGACCCTATTTTTAAGAGAGCTCTAATTAGATGTGGTGGTCCTAAGGTTGGTGCAAGCGAGTCATTTATATTGATGTCGTCTCACTTGCAGTCTGGTTTCTAAGAGCAACAATGTGAAGACTCTCTGTCCTTTCCTTCCCTCCCTGATTGGCACTATTTCCTCCACTTCCCGGGCTCCCGGCCACTCAGTGACAACTCTAGCTGTTCAAAATTCTCGACACCCACGAAATCCTCTCTCTAAAACAGAAGTGTAAAAACTTTTTCAAACCCTCATTCAACCGAGCCAAGTAAATGATGTCATCTCTCGTTGGAAAGAAAACTACTTCACATTTGAATTTAACTTAATTAGAAATCATCATTTAAAAAAAATAAATAAATAAAAGACGGCTTCGATTGGTAACTGTGAAGTGCATGTTGCATACCTTGAGACTGGTGTTAGACCTTGGATGGCTGATGCTATTGAATCTCCAAGGTTCAGCCTGGACATCCACGGGGTCCCTGCGGAGGTCAGTGCTCATGCCATCAATCCCCGGGACGTGAAAGATGCCCATGGAGATGGGCCGATCCTTCCTAGATGCACAATGGCAAGAGCGAGAAATGGAACACTGATTCAGATGACAGCAAAAAAAAAAAAAAAAAAAAAAAAAGAGAGGGACATAAATTACAATTGCAAGTTGATAAGAACCACAAGGATAAAATAACCTGTTCCCCAGCAACAAAATGAAAGACACTACATTTAAAGGATGAGCATTTTAGCAACCTTTCGCGTTTCGAAAAGAAAAGGGCTAATCAGGTGATGGCGGGAAACGTTTGCAACACCCCTGCAACATTGTATGAACTCAGCGCTGGGTTTCCCTTTCAGCGAAGAAGATTGATATCTACATTTATGCAAAAATAGGGAGGCTACTTTGCTTCTGTTTACATTTGATAATTTTATTTAGCAGCACTACTGGATGCATTTCTCACTACCGTTTAATGTAATTTCAAAATAAAGTGAGAAAAGTTCAACAGTCATAATGTGTTGTTTAATTTTTTTAGATGTCTACTGCCCAAAGACAGCTGGGCGAGGCTGCATGTCCAGCACACCCGCGAACCTCGTGAGGATAACCGGATCAGATCACGGACCGATGAGAAGCTGAAAATATATTGTGGTATATTGTTATTGTGATATAAAATGGCCTCTATCGTGATAGAAGTTTTTATCCACATCGCCCAGCACTACCTCCGGGGGAACAACATAGTGCCAGTTTACCATTCAAACAGGCTTCAACTGTTAATGTTACAGTGGCTGGCGAGCAGGAAAGATACACTATTCCACTCAAAGCCATTTCTACGCACATAAATGTACCTGCTGGGACGCTGTATGGAGGACAAAGATGGCAGGGCATGTAAGCCGCCAGTAGCAACAGAGTAGTGAACCAGCAGCAGCACTGACAGGGACACCAGTATAGCAGAATTGATGACCACCGCTCCCCCAACTAAGCCAAAAACAAAAAGCAGCATACGCCGGGGCTCATGGCCCCGTCTCAATCGTGTCAAAACGTCTGAGGGAGACGAAGCAGTGAAACGCAGCGATGGGTACCACACAGAGCAGATTTAACCAAAGTTGGACCCCAAATCAAACACTGTTAGCTGTTGTATAGCCTTGTAACTAGGAGCCACAGCAGAAATAGAACTCGGTTGTGAGGGAGACAGTGAATGGAAGCAGGCAGCAGTAACAATAACAGAAATTCAGGAGCAGAAACTAAGCTGAGCAGAGCAGCAGACGGAGAGAGAGAAGAAAATCCTCCATGGAGAGCAAGGAGAGGCTGGTTAACTCCACCGCTGTCTTCCTCTGGTGAACCTGTTTTTGTTGCCCTGTCTCTCTTTTCCTGTCCTTTGCCGAGCTGTGACACAGCAGGCACTGTGCAGTGCAGAATGCTCTGACGTTTCTCTCTCTCCCTCCCCCTCTTTCTCCCTCTCTCCATCGCCCTCTCTCTCGTCGGATGCTGATGCAGCTTGCTCCATATGCCTCGCTTCTGGGCAGCAGCTTCCTGGCTGCGCTACTCCCAAAATCATACGTTTTTGTCTGAATGTGGGTGCGAGACTTTGCTAGTGACTTTAAATCACTAATAGGTGGGGAGTTGTTATTATTTTTCCTCTCTCATAATATGATGGAAAACAGCAGGCACCAGGGTACATCCGGGTGGCAGAAAAGTGACTGACTACTGCTGACCGGAACTGAAACAAGAAAAATAAAAAAAATGAATACGGCAGAGCCTGTGGGAAACCAAAGGGATGTTGTAAACATCTGTACAGAGATCACAAGACTGCTTAGTGGCCAAGTAGCCACTTCTAAAGGGGGGCAGACTGGGATGTTAGCAAAAACTTTGGGGCGCTCCCAAATGTCTTAAAATGTTAAATGAAAACTAGAACGGAAAGTAGCTCACTATAGTTTGACAGTCATAAAATAGGGCCCTGCACCACACACAGCCTGGTCGCTAATGGCTGCAGGCTGAAAAGATTGAGCTGTGAGGGATTGTTTTTTTTTGTGATCAGCAATGAATGGCTTTGATCTCGGATTAACGATGACGTAATTTTCCACGAACATCGTATGACCATGATCAGCTATTTGCTACTTGCGTCAACAGCGCATTGACACAATATGAAGAGCTGACCTGTTGTCAGGCCTTACCGCGTTCTGGCAGATGTGCCTGCTCCTGCATCGGAGGGCTCTGCTGTTACCGTGTGCAGGTGTCTTGTTCGCTCCAAGTGATCCATGTAGCTGTGGATCATCTGCAAGGTGAGGTCAAATAAGTTTTCATCATCAATATGATCATCTGTTAAAATGTGACGTGATTGAAATGTTATATTTTGTCACTGAGGCTCTTGTTCGTTGAACCTATTTACTTACATTGAGGGCGTTTGCTTGCATAGCATAAGATTCCGACAAGCGATGGTTAATTTCTAACTCATTTGAATACAATGTCAAATTAAAACACGAAAACTGTTGGACTGTCACTGTAAGCATATGAAGACGCACTTGCGTGCTGATCTCATGAACTAGAATACCTCTGTGTGTCTCTGGTGGAGAGCACTGTACTCCTTCTTGAGCTCCGCTTCTCGCTCCTCAAATCTGATGACTGCGTAAAAGAAAAGGACATTTTTAGAAACCAAAGTGCGTGTGATTCAACAACTGGTGAAAAGAAGGGAGAGAAGTGTGAAAGTTAAACTCAATGTGGCTAAAGTTGACTGCTGCGTTGAAACCTCATGACCAGAAGGGGCCCCTCTTTCACTATTCTCCAACACACAATACCTGACTGAGATCAATGAAGCTTTTGAAATTAGAACACTTACAAAACCTGCTTGGAAATGTCACACACACACAATTTTATGAAAATGTGGAATTCATAGAAAACGTGCAATCTAAAGGGAAAAAAATCAATTACTTCAACGTTACACATGCTGGAAAATGGATCTTTCATTGATTGTATACAAATTGTGATCACCCCCCCATCAAGTGTTAAATCAATATCTATATGGATAAACTTACCAGTGGTGGCTCTGTGCAAGTGTCAACAGCACCTTCTGTCAGTCTCCATTAAGGCGATAAACAGTGACTGGACTTGTCGCGAGTCGCTTTTTTAATAGTCATTTCGGCATTGGAATACTTGCTGAAGACTGTATAGCCACAAAGTCGCTAAATTGGCAACATTGAGTACCTTATTTTCTGGATTATAAATCACAATCTTTTTTCATAGTTTGGCCAGGGGTGCGACATATACTTCGGGGCGATTTATGTGTGAAATGATTAACACATTACAGTGGTACCTCTACTTACCAAATTAATTGGTTCTGGAAGAAATGTCTTACCGAGAACATTTTGTAAGTAGAGACGCGTTTTGCATGTAAATGCCCTCATCCGTTCCAAGCCCCCACCCCAAAATTCAGAAATTTTTTTTCTAAAGCATAAAAATGCATCAAAATATGTCACAAATACAGGTTACAATTAGATCGGGGGTCGGCAAAACGCGGCTCCAGAGCTGCATGCGGCTCTTTAGCGACATCTAGTGGCTCCCTGGAGCTTTATAAAAAATGTTTGAAAATGGAAAAAGATTTTGATAGTAGGCTAATATAGCTCAAATAGATATAGATACATGTTGCAGCTCCGAAAAAGGAGAGCTGTGGTGTTGTTTTTTTAAAACATACATTTTATTTATGCTTTTAACAGTCTCGACAAACACAGACACGTCTGCGTCCGACTCCGTGCCTTCTCTCTTCTCGTTTGACTCGAGAGGCGTTCAAAGACAGCCTCCGAAAAATGGAAATTAATGATCACTTCAAACTGACACTAAGAAAAGTGAAAATAATGCACCAGAACAAAAAATCAAGCGAGGAAATCACAAAATAAATTCTATGGGGGCGTCTGTGAACACACAACAAAGGAATGAATAACAAACAGTTCTGAGACAGCCCAGTCTCCTACATACATACAGCATGTGTTTCCTTCATTTTAAGTTTTATAGAAGGCTTTTATTTTTTTGCAGCTCCAGACATTTTTTTTTTTGTCCTATATGGCTCTTTCAAGATTTTGGGTTGCCGACCCCTGAATTAGATTATTGCACAAAAGAAGAACAATAATGGTCTTTTAACTTTTCACTGCGTCCTCATCTGTTTTTTTTTTGCCCTCTTTAGTTCATGTTCTCTCTCAGAAGTGGTTTTGCCTGGTATTTTGTAAAGAACTGATCCAAGGACGTTTGCTTTTGTCGGCTTTTAACAATCCTTGGCAAACATCAGCATGGTGAGCGATCGCCCGACTGGTGAACGCATTTAGGTAAAGTACCCGATTTATTAAGTTACAGTAAATAAAACCCACAAAAGACTTTTGCTTCAAGACGGCACTCCAACAGCGTGCTGATTTAGCACACATTGCTCCCAAATCTGCCAGCAAACAGAATGTATGACAAGTGAAACTCCAAATGTGACACAAACGGGAAAAGAAGAAGTGTCACACCGCAAAACGCGCGGCAAAATGTTTCCCTTTATTTAAAAAAAAAAAAAAACTCTTACAATGTCTCGTCGAAACAAACAAGCGGTCACGCGCTGTCAACAAGGCAGTCATGCACGTATCATGAGGGCTTTTGCTTGACGGCCTCTGAAGATTATCTCCCGGTTTGTGATGTTCTGAAACATGTCCCGTCCCGTATTTCTAATTGGTCAGTTTCCAAATCAGTTTCTTATTTCTGTCTATTGCGTGGTTTGTGTGCTAGTTTGTTTGTTTGACCCAGAATATTTTATTACAGATCATGAAGTGTCCCAGTTGCAAAAACAATATTCCCCAGTGCACTGACGACCGTCCATCGTCCCTCTGGCACAACAGCCGTCCATCGTCACAAGATTAGAAAGCGGCCGACAACTGAGCTTGTGTGAGCCTCACATTTCTTCCAATATAATACACTTACTTTGGTCTGCATAGTTTCTTGTTTTTAGCTCCAGCTGACGCGAGTGCGACTCTAGAGTCGCCACTCGACTTTTGAGATCCTTCCTCTCCCCATCCAAGGAGTCTTCATTTGCAATGTATCGCTGCAGATGGAGAAGAAAACAATGATCAGAGCACTGACGTTCATAGAAGCACGATAAATTCCAACGTCATGATTGTTGTTGGGGCAGAAACATTACATTCATCCATCCATCCATTCGTCATCTATCATTTTTTTCCCCCCATAAGGGTCGCAGGTGAGCTGAAGTTCAGCACTGCGGACTGGTCACCAGAGCAAGGGAACATATGGACTAACACACATTCACACTCACATTTACAGAACAGAACATCCAAACACCTGACAGCAAGAAAAAAAGCACAATTCAAACACAGACAGTCAACTGTGAGAAATGTCGTCACTACTAAAAAAACAGTGCTGCCACAATTTATTATGATTATTATTATTATTATTTTTAGAAAGAACGAGATCTCGGATACAAGCGGCCAAAATGAGTTTTTTCCACAGGGTGTCAGGGCTCTCCCGAAGAGATAAAGTGAGAAGCTCGGCCATCCATGAGGGGCTCAGAGTCGAGCCGCTTCTCCTCCATGTCAAGAGGAGCCAGATGAGGTGGCTCGGGCATCTGATTAGGATGCCTCCTGGACGCCTCCCTGGTGAGGTGTTCCGGGCATGTCCCACCGGCAGGACACGCTGGAGAGACTATGTCTCCCAGTTGACGTGGGAATGCCTCGGGATCCCCCGGGAAGAGCTGGAACAAGTGGCTGGGGAGAGAGAAGTCTGGGCTTCCCTGCTAAAGCTATTTACCTCGCGACCCGACCCCAGATAAGCGGTAGAAAATGGATGGATGGATGTGCATGGATGGTTAGTTCACTTTTTATATGTGGTGAGCAAACACTAAGCAATAAAAAACAAACCAGCTTTCATACTTTCAGGCCACTCTCGAAATTCCCTCAATGGGACAGCATTTTGCTCCTGTGACTTTAGTTGTACAAACGATTAAGCAGTGGCATGGTTCTGGCTTTCGAAGGCATATTGCTCAACCACTGTGAAAAATAGTTGGGTAACCAACGGCAAAGAGAAAGCCTTTGCTTTGTGCGTGATTAGGCGTGAGAAAACGGGCCGCGCAGCACCTGCTTTCTGTGATCAATGTCATCTAATCTGCCGCCACAACAGGTGGATGATGCCGGTTCCGTTGTCAAAGAAACCCAGACACACAGCAAGGCCTTGTATTCGTGTCTGATGTGGATTTGCATGTGTGAGTGACTGTGAGTGGCACATGAGTGCAACACTGTTAACGTGGTGATAAATTCTAAACTCGGCTGAATGTGGGCGCAATCATTTTATAATCAGCAGATTGAAAAAACTAAACTATTTGCTTCTGGTGCCAATCTTTTACCCATATCTAACTTGTGTGTGTGAATGGGTGAATGAAAGGGACTGACTTAATGCAAGATGTAAATTGTCACTTTTGAATTTGAAGTGCCTTACTTCACAGGGGCGCTGCCACATCAAATATGGCAGAGATGCTCACAAACACCAAAGTATTTTATGTATAACAAACACCAAAGTATTTTATGTATAGTGACTATTTATTAATGCAGTACTCTATGTTTGACTATCGATGTCTCTCCTTAAATAGTTTTAAGCTTATAGTCGACATGGTGTCTAATCTACTGCTTTATTTATTGGCTTCTCAATTAAATGCAGAACCGACATGAAGTATTTGCTAGTAGCGGACGTCGTTGGAAGGAGTCACAAATGCTAACCTGCCTGTCACTCTCAAGTCAAATCAAGTCAGCTTTATTGTCAAATATGCTCTATGTCCAACGTACAGCACAGATGACATTTCTTTCCTCTCAACCACGGTGCAAACATGCAGTGTATTGAAAACACACGCAGCTAAAAATATGGGGAGTGAAACTGAACTGCATAAAAAACATGAAGACATAAATATATAAATAAAAACAAATAAAACAATAAATAGCAATCAACAGACAACCAAGGGCACTTGATTTTTGCGGGTTCAACTCAACTCTCAACTCTTGGGCCGTTCAGTGAGGCAACTTCAGAGCAGGCAAGAAGGTTTTAGGCTATTTTAGAGGTACTGCATCTTTTGGCTTATCCTGAGTGGTTGCACATTGTTGGTGTGTTGTCTTTGCGCCAATTTACTACTGCTCCAGCACGGATGGAGACCAGCTGTAAATCCCCAGATGGGCCTCTGTGTGTGCGTGGGTGTGTAGCTCCACTGCCACTCTGACCGCTACCCCCCCAAAATAAACTAAATGTAACATTGTGTAGTATACAATTTAGATATTACTGCTCCATTTGACAGGATATTTATAGCTCTGGATTATATGGTTACTTTATGACCTATAAGATTTCAGAAAATGAAGAAAAATGATCTTTTTGCCCTTGTCCACGATCAGCTGAAAATCACATGATCGGGCCAGAATTACAATAAAAAAATTTTTTAAAAAGTACTTCAATTTAAATATACAATCTGCTCTAGCGGACTACAGATTCCCGCAATTAGTTCGTTAAATCAAGGTACCAATGTATTCAATTACATCCGATCCATTCTGGTGTGCTAGATATTGCAAGTTAATGAATCATGAATTCGGTATCTGAAAGACTAAAAGTGGAACACGACCATATATTTCTCTTAAGGCAATCATCCATTCGTTTTCAAGTGGGTCAGGTATTAAATCTTGTGCGCTCGCGAATTCAGTTCGTGCGTGTTGCTTGTAAACATGCAGTCTTGTGACGCGGGCCCCTATTCCAAAAAAGCTCTGACCTTGGGGCGGGTGTCATCTGCAGACAGATGAGGATCACCTGAGTACCTTGCCACAAGCGGCCTCTTTTTGTGAAAATATCACATTCTTGCCCTCACCAACAAAATCTCCCAAAGGTGTTCCTTTTAAAAGGTCTGCAGCTTTTTTTTTTTTGTGCCACACATCAACTGTGATGTGTGTTGCGTTTGGGGATATGGCTGACTAAGAATAATGCAGCACGCCCCCCCCAAAAAAAACATTTTGTTCTCAACTGTCAACCTAGTTGTCTCCATTTTTTTGTTTTATAGAGTGAAACTCCTCTACAACAAAACCTACATGGGCGAAAATGCCCCCTAGTGTGAAAAAATCTTCATGCATTAACACCATTCCCACTTTCCTGCCCCCCATACAATGGAAAAAAAACCCCTGTTGCGTTATATGAAATCATTTTCTCTGCTCCTCCCCTAGCGACAAGATTCACTACAACGAAGTCTAATCCAACAGCGACCTCTACTGCTTCGTTCGAAAACGGCAACAGCAACCACCACAGTGGTTTACACATGCGCAGTAGTCCAGTTGTTATTGTTAGTTTCAGACGCAGCAAGAACGTTGCATTGCTAACATTGCTACAAAACGGACCTTTGGATGTCAAGCAGCTAAGACAAGAAGAGCTCTGACGCTGGAAGAGAGGGTAAAAGTGATCAAAATGAAAGACGGAAGAAGCAAAATAAAACATTATCCAAGAAATTGATGTAAGTGAAAGTGAATGCTGATCGTAAATTTCGCAATTTCTTTCCCTTTTTTTCTTTCTACACTGACTATATGAAGTGTCAAATAAGTGTATGCTCATATTTATGCCCTATTGGAATAAAAATAAACAGTACACAATTGTTTGTGTGCGTGTACACATACGTTTGTGTGTGTATGTATGTGTGTGTGTGTGTGTTTACATCTGAGATCAAATTTACTACAGTGAAAAACCCCCTGTTGTGAAAAATTTCTTGCTGCAAATATGATTTCATTGTAGAGGAGTTTCACTGGAAAGCAAAACTCACCATGTTACTCTCACCCTGCAGCTCATCATATGACAAAGAACGTACGATTGCACATAAGACAACTCTCCGGAGAATGGATTTCCCCGTTGACTGTCACGCACTCTTCCTCCAACATCGCATGCATAATGCTCCTTTTGTCCCGGAGTTCCAATACACTAACACATGTGGCTCGGGCGAAAGTGCATGAATGCAACCAAACACACAGGGCACCACTGTATCGGCGCTCAATGGACTTGCTGAAATGAACTCGCTTTGTTTCTGCAAATGTCTTGGTTGCTGCTGGGTTCCTTCTGGGAAGACCACAACAGGGCACAAATACTGACAGAGGACGTTCAGTCCTGTGAGTCCGGGGAAACTGCCTCCTGGTAGCGTGGCTTGGATAAGAATTTCAAAAGACTTTTGATGGAATCGTGATGTTTGCAACAACCTTCAAAAGCTACATAAGAATGTCATAACCTGCTCATTTCTGACTTTTGGCATTCAATGAAAAAAATATAGATATTAAAATGTGGTTTACATACAGTACATGTTACAATACAATAGAACTACCACTGTATTGTACCATTATGTACATATCCAGTAAAATCAAGATTCCACTTTATTTGGAATATATTCATCCAGTTGAATAAATATGCCATCAAATCAATTTTGAAACTTTACTCACATCTTTCGCATTTTTTGTAACTTTGCATAGTTTCATCTTTTCGGCTTAGCCATCTCACATTCTTTTGAAAGCTTGATACCACCCTAGATCACAAGCGAACCACAAATTCATGAGCCACACTGTGAAATACATTTCAAGCTATACAGTTACAATTTAGACTGTGAAAATGTTCAAATGTGCAGGGCATATCTTGTCATATCTTGTCCCCTTCATAATTTTTGCTGCTGTAAATGAGGAATTTCTCCATTGTGAGACAAATAAAGGTTTTCTTATCTTATCTTATATCACAAGACCACAGTCTGAACTGCAAACAGTAGATATTCTTCACAAACCCCGGTGTGACTTGCATGAACCAAGTCATCAAAAATGTACCTTATTATAGTGAAGCGCTGTGTGCAGAATAATAGCTTGTGTTAAAATAAGGGAGTAAAACGAGAAAACGAAGAGCCTCGGAATCATGTCTCCCGTCGAATCTCTTTCGTGTTTTGTGCATACATCACATGTAAGCTTAGTGACACGGCGTGTAGTGGCATTCCCATTTCTTAAATGTTGTCAGTAATACACCCTTTTGTGGAGGGTTTTCATCGCCATCTCAATCCGTCATCCACGCGCTTTCTCAGCGTGCGGACTAAAATAGCAACCTGCATGCGCACATAATATTTCGTCTTTAGTTGCCAACACTCATTTAATGTCTTTTATCAGCGTCCCAAAAGGGGCATTAGTCCAGGACGGACGGATGGACCATTCTGTCCCAAAGACGCCCAACTCTATTATTTACTGTATATCTACATATTTTAGATCACACATATAGGCATTTATAAGACATATATACACACGTTAGTCCAAATATGCCCTGCTTGCAAGAGTTGTTGAGGGGGGCCATGTTAAAGACCATGTATTAAGAGTTAGCATTGTTCACTTAAAATATAAAGCATAAAGACAAAAGTTGCAATAGTAAGAATTGAAACAGGGAGACGGTTGATTTGTGCCAGGAATCAATTATGTGACGTCATCGGTTGTCGTTTTCTCCAGGAAATTCCATCAATGAGGGACGATCATCGTTTCTGCAATCGTTTGTCCCTCCTTGAGGCATCGCTCCTCTGTCAATCTCCTTGACTCCAATATGGACTTTCTGGCGGGAAGTGCTAACGTGTAAACAGAGGGGACCCAACACGTTGCAAATGGAGAAATAAGATGAGCCCTTACATACATGCAAGGAAATATTTACTTTCAAAAGATTTATCAACAGCATCATTCATATTATCAGTATTTATGTAATTTTCTATAGAATAAGGCTGCCTTTCCAGAGCCTTTACTGATGAGATTATTTAATACATCGCAGATAGCTTTAGTATTATGTTTATTTTTTAATAGATAAATTAGTATATCTTTATTTTTTTATTGTAATGATCTAATTTAGGGGGCAAGTGACATTCTTCCAAATAATCATATTAACTTCATCAAACAGTCGCATTATTCAAGTGAAATCCCACTTGTCACTGCTCCAAACTCAGCGGACTAACTCCAGTTTCGAGGTTTATCTCAATAGCGAAGGAAAAGGCAAGGCAGGAAATCCTTCGGAAAAACAAGCACTTCCTTTACTTCTTTTGTCCATCAAGGGTGTCTGCTGACCTGCAACAGACGGTCACTTAGGGTCGAGTGCAAAACCAAGGATCATATTTAACATGATACGCAGTTCAGGTTTCTGATATCCTACTACCTAACAGACAAACAAATCATTGTTTCTGTAAAGTGCAGTTCAACACATGCTTTGTATTTGATCGACTGCCGACCACGTTGACTGGTTAAGGTGCTACAGATTGTGGAGTTGGATATATTTGGACAATTGGGCGTAGAAAAAAAAGTAGTGTGTTTCCGGTAACCCGACCGACCGAGAATTTCTACCTCGAAAAAAAACTTTACGGTCGGCATTTTTTTCAAACCTTCTACACCACTAGAAGTCATAGGAACACATTAACACTGAAACAACTCAAGAGACTGCGACGCCATACATCAAGCTTGGTTTGGTACAAAAAGGCACAACATGAAGGGGTGTGTGCGCTTGTGATCTCCCCCCCCCCCCCCAATATCTGATTATCTGAAAATAACATCATCAGATAGGTACAACTTTCCATGACATAAAAGCTAACATTAGACTATGGCGAGAGCAACTTTCCCAGGCATGTGGTATTTCACACTGATGCCAGCGGAACCAAAGATGACGTGAGCCTATCAATCTTACCTGACATTCTGGGGGCCCAAGGTTCACTTTTGCGCTTTCGCAACATGTCATGACAAGACAAATAATCAGAACACTCCTTCGCGACCTGTTGCACTTGTCATTCAGCATCTAACTTGCGATGTAGAAGCAACAAATAGGAAAATACAAGAGTCTGTTGGAAAAACACATGCAAAAAGGCATCCAAGGCACAGGCCTTTCAATGTCCATTCGCCAATGTTTTTTCCTGCCCTGAAAAAGCAAGATGGGTTTTCCTGGGATTAATTACAAAGGGTTTGGAAAAATACCAAACCAGATTAAGTGTAACAGCCCCTGCCAGCAGTGGATCAGGGTTGTTCAAAATGCTTGATGATGTTTGTGTGTGGGATGGTCCAAACATGAGGCCCGCAGAGGATTAAAAGGAGTGCATGCATACAGTAAGTGTGAGGGGTAAAAACGGCATTGTTCGAGCGTTCTAAGTGTCGTACTGCAACACACAAAACGCCGTTTAAGCTGTTGTCGGAGATCGTGGCCGCCGCCATGATTCAATGTTGTTGACAGACGACAGGGCAAACCGCGCAACGTGAATATCGCGAGAGTTTGCACCAATGTAAACGCTCTAAATTCATCTTTCCTTTTATTATTTATAATTTTGTCTGTGGTTTTATTGTTCTTGTTTTGATTGTAAAGCGTCCTTAAGTGTTTTGAAAGGCGCTTATAAATGAAATGTACTATTATTATTATTACACAAAAATGTAGAAGGTTTGAAAAAAATGCCGACCGTAAAGTTTTCTTTGAGGTAGAAATTTTCGGTCGGTCGGGTTACCGGAAACACACTACTTTTTTTTCTACGCCTTAGGTGGGATGGTTACTTGTGAAGCCATCTATTGCGTGACGAAGTTTGAAGAACCCTTGAGACTATTCAGAGTTCAGTCACACAAAGTAGAATCTGTTTAAAATAATCAACAACTTCAGCAAACCCCGGATGTAAGAAGGTCTCTCGTCTCTAAACTGCTTCGTCACGAGTGTCCAGAAAAGTGCTGATTGGATGATTATGGATACTGAATTTACAGAGTTCCACCACCTTCTTTTGAAAGTTTCTATTTATACGCGTGAAGAGCAGCCAGAACTCGTCATACCACTTAGTGCTTGAATGGCGAATGTCAGACCTTTCATTCTTCATCCAAAGTCTACGCCCCACCATGCTATGCATGCAACCGATTATTGGTGCGTGTATCCTTGATCTCACTCTTTCTTTGTGGTAAATAAAATATTTGTGGTGACTTCGAGTTGCAACTAATGCAAGCGCGGGCAACTGAATGTTGTGTCGTGAGCCCTGAAGTCTTACATTTTACTTAAAAGGTGACTTCATATCCATAACAAAAGGGCAGTGTGGGAGAATGGTCAAGTATCAAGTGCTGATTGGCGAGGAAACAAAACAAAAGGAAAGCACAGTGGGTCAACAAGTTCTCAGTGTGCCTTTTGCTGCCATGGCTTCTGCACAACACACGCGCACCCTTGGTGTATTTCTTAGGAACAAGACAAATACTGTATGTGTTCTAAAGTCATTGCAACACATTTGCATGACTAGAAGGAGGAATTCACTCAAATGGGCGCTTGAGGGGCTCAACGTTGGAACTTATATAATAGGTCTGTAGGTAAAAATTATGTCAGCGCTAAAATCCATCCCCCGAGAATAATCTGTTGTGATTTAAGGATTTTTTTTTAGATAAGCTTGACCAGAAATTGCCTCGCCCCCTTTTGGAGCTTAGCTTCCCCCCCCATCTCAACTTATCCACAGTCGCATCAAAATGTTGTACCGCATCACACTCAAAGAGAAGCCAACCTGTCGAAATTCATTTCCTGAAATGTTCTTTTAATTTAGCTAATTCTACAATTCTCTCACGAACATTATAGCGGGCGTCACGGTAAACCACTGGTTAGCACATCCGCCTCACAGTGCAGAGGTCAAGGGTTCGAACCTAGATTGCGGCCTTTCTGTGTGGAGTTTGCATGGTAGCCCCGTGCCTGCGTGGGTTTTCCCCGGGTACTCAGGTTTCCTCCCACATTCCAAAAACATCCGTGGTAGGTTGATTGGACACTGCAAGTTGTTCATCGATGTGACTATGAGTGTGAATGGTTGTCTTTGTGTGCCCTGTAATTGAGTATCAACCAGTTCAGGGTGTACCCCACCTACTACCCCAACACTGCTGGGATAGGCTCCAGCACACCCGTGACCCTCGTGAGGATTAGCAGTACAGATAACTTTTTTTTTTTTATTACAGTGGTACAATATACAGTGTTTTACTGTATATAGATTTAATATTAATCCTTCAAAGAATAAATCACTCAAAATTATTTACTTGGTGTCATTTCTACCATGCACATTACACACTCATACATGCACACACACTCATCTTTTTAAATAAATACAAGAGCCCAAACCTTTCGATGCTCATGGTCATTTTCATGTGAAGACACTTTCAAGCACCGACAATTAAAACATCAAATTAAAAATATCATTCACCATAGCTGATCTATATTCCAACAAGTATTAATGACTAGGGATATTCTGATCAGGGTTTTAAGGTGCCAATAACGCTACCGATCATCCATGAATGCCATCAGCCGATACCAACCAGATGGATTCAGTGTAAAATTTTTGACAAAGTGTGAATTATGTAATATCGTCCACTTTGGCCTGCTTTCTCAATATGTTTACAATGATCTGACAACTTAAATTTGATTAATAATATTTACCACCAAGACATTGAATATTAATGCTTTGCATCACCCAACCTAAAATGTGTGAATCTGAGAAAACTCTCAAATGTACTTGGCTCGGGAAAGCCCTTAAAATTCTTTTATATGGATTATTGTCCAAGAAGTGAAGCATCTCAACACTTTAATAGTAATTAGGAATGACATGGTGCAATATTAACATGAAGCCATCGTTGATTAAAAATTGAGATCATTACAAAATTTGCTTTCGTTGATTTCTGGAAACACCCCAGATTTACAAAATTAAAGTGAGTGACTGTCTTTTTTTTTTTTAATCATTTACTCGACAAATACTCTATACTGTATACTAAAAACTAAAGCTAATACTAAAACTAAAACCGACTTAATTTAAAGTGGAGTGCAGAACTAATCTTAATTTTTAATGTCAACACTTAGTTGGATTATGTGCTTACACAAATTGCGGCGGCAAATCAGAGTGCGACGTGTAAACGCACCTCTTCAATGTGCTTTCTCAGCGACTTCTCTCGTTCGTACTGGGTGACAAGTTGCTCGTTGTCCTCCTTCAGCAGCTCGAGCTCCACTTCGTGCTCCTGGTTGACAGCGAACACAGAGTCCAAGTTCTCCAGCACGGCGACGACGAGCGGCATCAGTTCCTTCACCACTTCTTCGTCGTACTTCGCGATGAGCCGCTCGAACTCGCGGTATATGGAACTGGCCAAATCGGAGACCCGCTCGGACATCATGGTCGAGTTGCAGGAGTCGTCCTGGTAGAGGACAACGTCGTCCAACTCCATTTTTTTTTTATTTTTTGGCCGCTATCCGCACACGTCTTGCCCCGGCTAATGTGAACGAGCTAGCCGCGAGCTTCGGATTGACGTCCGGAGCCTGTTCGCCTTGTTCCTCTCGAAGCAGTAGAGCTTGTTTCTAAAGCATAGCTCAAGTGTTCTGTGCTGTAACGTAGGAGAAACAGTCCGCCCTGAGCGTCAATAATGCTTGGCTTGTCCGAGCTTCTCTGCTCAGCGGACGACTTGAAGAGCTTTGCTAGCCTTGTTGTTGTTGTTAGCAGTCCTGAAAAGACTTTACTTGGCTCCTGATTAGTTTCACTGTCCAACAGATGAGCTCCTGCTGGTGCATTGAGGAGAAATCGGAAAGACTACGACTTAGTTAACTCCGCCGAACCGTAAGCATGTACAGACAGTACACATCGTGTTTGACTATGATTTTAACAATTTAAAAGGCGGATCCACAAGCCTGTTTGAATAATCTGATTTAATTATTGATCGTTTATTTTCAAGCTCAATAGTGACTGACCGCACCGGATGCGCGTTTAAATAGGGTTAAAAAATGTTTTCAAAAAATGTTTTATATTACCATTTAAGAAAATTTTATTTGACGGTACATTGAACTATGTACAGATACAGACCTCGACATTCACAATTTCGTCGAGAGAAAAAGTAAAGAAGTTAGAATTTCCGAGGACGATGAACATTTCATGTGTTGGGAAGGTCCCTCGCCGTGACGTCATTGTAAAGCGGGCTGGGAGGATGGAGTCAGAACCGCAGCCGATCCTAAGACATGAGTGGAAACATTTATGAATGATTTATGCCTCCACCCTATTGACTCACAGGCTTTGCTTGTTTTAAGGGATTTACTCAACTCTCAGATTTTCTCATTACCTGTATTTCAAATCGTCACGTTCTAAATGAGATTTTAGAGAAATTGATAGCGGGCAGTAAAAGGATGTCAGCACATTCCACAAAAGCTTTAATTTGCATCATGTTATTGAATACGATATATATCTGGAAGATGAAAGCATCAGAAGTTTCAAACATTAGTACTGTACTGCCGTTTTGGGAGTGGAAAAAAACCATGGCGTGTCAGTTTGCACTGATTTGAATAGTCTTTCTCCTACTGTATTTGCACCAACATACGACTGAACATCAGTTGGAGAAATCCTGAGCAATACTCAGAACATAGTAGGGTTTTTTTTTCTGTCGAAACAATTTGACAGACTCTTTTTACCATAAAGCATAGGCACTGTTCACCCTGACATCTCAAAACAGGAAAACACAATTACTAGACAAAGACGTAACATTTAGACCATCAAACAAAAGACATCCCAATTAAGCTGTCATCCTTCATCATTCCAACCGACGAGGAAGACAAGTGGTCACTTGGCGCGTTAGGCAAGGGCACAGTCCGCCAGGAACACATCACACAAACATATACTACAGGATATATACAGTACAAACGTGTGAAATATTATCCACAAAGCACATTCAAGAGATCATGCCATTAAAACTCACAGAAACACATCGTAGATCTGAAACCATAAAATTATTAAAAGTGCAAAGGAAAAAAAATCCAATGTGCCTTTTTCTTAAAACATTTTCCTGTCAGATTGCAACTACAATAGCGTTTCCACAGGTCTGTTGGTAAAAGTGCAACAAAATATTGGCATAGCAACAGGATCGTAGGGCACAGAATCCACTTGGAGAAAGACAAACACCTTATTTACAAATTACATGGGAAATTTGTGATAGTAGTCAAGACAGGCCTGGTTGTGTGGTGCATTCAGACAACATTGTGCTGGCTGTGGTTGGAGGATGACGGGCAGAGCGAGTAGGGCTTGTCGCTGGTCAGGCTCTTGAGGGCTCGGAGCACAGCATCCGGCATGTGATCCACGAGCATACTGGGGCTGATTAAAATACTCCTGAAGGCCATTTCATTCGACCACTCGGCACGGTATCGGACCTGGGAGAAACAAGATCTGGGAGAAAAGGAAAATATTTCAAATGGTAAGAATAAATACAATCCATTGCACGACAACCCTGTTTATATAGTTTTTGTTGTTGTTTTTTTCTCAATCACTTATGGGCTACCGTAGAGCTCATGCTCATGTCAGCTTTCTGAAGGGACAAAAAGTCGAAGGAAAAGATATGCTGTCACCAAGTCCTAGTCACTTACACAACCTGCCATAAAGAGAAATGTTGGTGACGAAAATGGCCAAATAGTTAAGGAGGGGGGAAAAAAGGAGACTGAATATATTTTCTGTTGACAAGTTTTGAATGCGCGGGGAAAAGTAGCAGTGCTCAAGAAATCCAAGGTCATTAGTATATTAGTATTTTCCCCAGTGTGGGACAAATAAATGTTATCTTATCAACTCCACATGTCTGCAGGTAAGCAAGATAAATACTTCATTATAATGTTCAGTTGTATTTAACTTTTTAGTGCAATATGTTTGCATTTATTCTTGAAGAACCATTTGTTTTTCAAATGTTATTTAGGTCTGCTTTTTATTGAACCTTTACGTGAAATGCATTGAAGACAAATGTTCTTACATTTAAGTGCAGTGTTAATGTCCATATCTGCATTCTATTACATTGGCTGAGAGTCATATGAAATATATATTTTAGGGATTAAAAAAAAAATCTGCAAGCGACAAACCTGCGTGTGGGCCCATCTTCTAGAATATACAGAACACGTCCAGGTAGGAAGAAAGGCATGTGTGGCACAGTATGGAGAGGTGAGTCGTCCGACGCCAGGCTTTGATAGGATGACGATTGGTGGATCAAAAGTGATTCTTCACCAAGCAGAGGCAGATTAAGCTCCTCTTCCCTCCTGCTCACCATTTCAGAAGGAGAGTCATCTGGTTCTCCACCAAACAGTTCATACCAGCATCCCTGCAAAAGGATGCGGTACTGCAACACACACAACTGACATTGAGACGCAACTAATATTAAGGCTGTATCATTAATGTTTGAATGGCTTCTTACTTTGGGTTTATTGCAATTTGAGACGATCTTGAGTATTTTTCGTTTCAGATCCTCCATATTGGGTAGGCTCAATCTATATGGGGTTGGGGGGACAATATGACTTCACAATGCGGTAATGACACGAGAGGCAATCATGTGAAAGGCTTTGAAATGTTGAGCTTGTCAGTTGTCTTTGTCTCTGTGCATGTAATAGCAGAGCAGTGCTAAACATAGTCCGCATTACACATGCGTCTATAAAAGTCTCGACACCACGGCGCGTTCATTTAGTCCATTTTGGGAAACTACAACACACAAGCCTGTTGCACCTTCTATGATACACAGTCCATCCAAATAATGGTGAAGTACATTGAAAAAAATGATCCAGTCAGTGCAATAAGTCAACTTTTTTTCAAAGACCAGTACATGTGATGGTGACACACTTACCGTGGAACCAGGTCTTTTCCCAGTACAACAGAGACCACAAAGTCCTTGGAGTAATCAGCTAAGGCTTTACTGAATATAAAATGAAAACAAAATTGTTGGTAAACTTCCATTCAAGAAAAAAAAACCCCACCAGTTTCACAGCAATAACATGAAAACAACCAAAGTAATAATAAATTAAAATTTTCCTGAAAATTAACCCTTTCATGCACCCTGATTACATGATTAGCTGTCCATTGTTGGGGCTGCTGTCCCTGAAAGGGTTCATGAAAATGAACTCATGAAAATAAGTCATTGCTTTATTTTTGTGTCCAATGGCAGTAGAGTTGTACTTCTAGTTACAAAATTAATTGGGTCTGGAAGAAATTTCTTCACTACAAAATTTTGTAAGTCGCGTTTTCCATGTAAATGCCCTAATCCGTTCCAAGGCCCCCCAAAATTCAGACTTAAATGTTTTCTAAAGCATAAAAACATGGCATCTATCAAAATCTAAATATGTAACAAATACATGTTACAATTAGATTATTGCGCAGCAAATGAGAGTTGTGCATAATGTAAAAAAAACAAAGAATAAAGAATAAAAATGATAATCATTTAACTTTTAACTGCGTTCTCATTTTTTGGCCCTCTTAGTTCATGTTCTCTCTCAGAAGTATTTTTTCCCTGCCGTTTTGTAAAGAACTGATCCAAGGACGTTTGCTTTTGTCGGCTTTTAACAATCCTTCGAAAATGTCCAAGGCAAACATCAGTATAGTGAGCGATCGCCTGACTGGTGAACACTTTTTCTGGGTGATTCACATTTAGGTAAAATTATCGGAAGGCCTCATGGCCCGAGGGGCGAACGATGAGGACGCTGCATCGACATATATCTATTTATCTATCTACACTCATAGACACATACTAGAAGTCAGTCTTAGCCAATGGGGTGCCAGGAAGATGCTCGGTAATAGCCAATGGCAGAGCATGTTAAGTATGTCGCGTTCAGAAAACTCAGAGTTGCAACTAACGGACTATCCTGTATTTTTACCTTTCGTATCTTGAAATTTCTTTCATAACAAGAGGCAATATTTTCCTGTTGAGGCATTTCACAACTTGAAAATTTTGTATGAATATACGTTTGCAAGTAGAGGTACCACTATAATAATTAAAAATGAACTGGAAACCTTTCATATTTTCCTGAGCAAACAACTACAGTTGTCTTAGGTTTGATGGACGCCTTCTCCAAAAGGCATGTTGCAGCTCCTTCCAAAGACATTCAATGTGATATATATATATATAGATCATTCTGATTCTGGAAACAAGCGTAACGAAAAATCAAATCTAATAATTGTGAGCATCCATGTGTAGTGTACCAACGTGGATGCTTGGAACTAATGCAACCTTCATCCAGTTCAGTACCAGGGAATCCCACCAGCCTTTCTTACCTCAGGAGTCCCCCTGGTGGAGAAAAGGCGTAGCACTTCAGAGTGGGAAAGGAGTTGCGCAATAGGATGGCAAGCACTGCAGCTGCACCCGCGCCCAGGCTGTGACCGGTAATGACCAGTTTGTACTCATGCAAAACAAAAACAACAAAAAAAACATGTATATATCATTTTTTTTCTTAACATAAGTGGAGATAGGATATTCTCTTTCTATTTAGCGGTAGTACAGTTGTGAGAAATCAGGGAGGGGGCAAATACATTTTCACAACATTCCACTTACTGGCGCAATGGAGAACGCTTGGTTCAGGATTCCATCGTTGACCAGCTTTTTGTAGATGTAAGATGCAGCCTGGCTGATGCCCTGCAAGAACCAGCGAGAAGGACACATTCAAAAACTTGGTGAAACCAAAGACAAAGAAGAATAAAAGAAAGGACTTTGTTTGGTGAACATGCCTTGTGAGCATAGCAGGCTCCAGTCGCGCCGTCGATGGGCATGTTCTCACATTCGGCAGAAAGGTCTGTCAGGGCATCCTTGGGGGCAGACACGGGGAAATACGCATTGGGTCATACTCTTCTCTTCTATTTACCTGTGGTTCTTTTTTAAGTGCCACAGTTTGCAAACTTGGATGCACATTTCGCTGTTCAGACTTCTGACGCGCACCACAAATAAGCGGCAAAGGAACACGGAAACACTCGGAGGCGTTATTGAACTCATTCACTCCTAAAGACGTTTTTAAACGTCTTTTCAGACTTGGTCCAGAATTGGCTGGTACTGAATGAGTTTTAATGACACTATGTCTCAGAAATAGCAAGCCACAATGGTGTACGCCAGCGGTGCCTAGTATGTCGACCACGATCCGACAGGTGTCTCGCGGACTGCTCGCGAGTCGATCGTGAGTGGTTTTGAGGGGAAACAAACTGTCTGTGTGTGTGTGTTATTATGATATATTGTTGTGTTAGTGCACACTCCACCCTTAGCATCCTATCAGTCTCACTTTCACAAAAAAAGTATTTACAAAATTACATTTAAAAGCAGATCACCTTTAACCAATGATTTCCTTTTCGCAAACCCACAAACTCTTGTGTCTACTTTATTTTTCTATTAGTGCGTGAGCATGCGCGCGTGTGCGGTAACGGGCCGATCGCGGGAGGATGGTTGATCGAGAAGTAGATCTTTGCTCAAAAAAGGTTGGGCATCCCTGGTGTACAGGATATCATCCAAAAATAGTCGGAACTTCAGTCGCATGGCACAACTCACCTTCAATGACAATGTTCCTCTGACAGCCACAAGAATAGACTCCCGCTTATGATCCAGCGCCACAAAGAAGGGGATCTCATATATCTAAAACACATTTGTTTCGACGACAAAATGAACAGAGGAATTTCCGCAAGTGAAGTCCATTCACCTTTGTTCTCGCCATCTTCAAAAAGGGATGAAGGAAAACTACCTGATTGTGGAAGCTGACATGAATGAAGTCTCTGTCTTGCAATCCAGTGCTTTGCAGGATGGCAGAAAAATTACAACCCAGGTGGTCTGCCCCAACAATGTCAAACTCGTCAGCACGACTTCGACAGCTAAAAACAGAATTCGATTTTGTTCAATACCAAATCATCTCCTCGAACCTTTTGATGTCACTAAAAAGACAACCTAATCATACCAGTCTCCGCTCAGTTTGCAGGGCCCGGTGAGAAGGTTGGAGTAAACGTACAAAGGCCAGCCATAGGCCGCAGCAGCAAAGTGCATAAAGTGTACGGCTTTCTCCAACTCGGACTCCAGATCTTCTTCCTTCCAATTTTCATTAATATTGCAAAATGTATCTCCTTAACATGAGCGGAACTGAACAGTGTCATTGAAGCAGTTACCTGAATATAATCTACTAGGGGGGGGGACATTTACTTACAATGGGAGAGGATGGACTGTGATCAATGGCGACATCTGGATCTCTGCTTCTCTCCATCTTGTCCTGTTCCTGATGTAGCAAAGCCAAACCGGCAGCAATGTCACTGGCAACCAAGTCTGTGTCCTGCAACACACACAAATATTTCAAGGCAGGGAAAAAAAACCCAACAACAACATTTGAAGGTTATGAACAGTGTGCACCGCCGAAGGGTTCCGTCATCAAGTCAGGCGGCACAAGAAGGCGCTGCCATACACTGTATACCAGCTTGTAAAACAATCAGATGAATTGTTTTAGATTTGTGTCCTTGAGGTGTTTTTCCCGCAGTAGTCGCAATATTAAAACTAATTCAGTACCAGCCAATTCTAGACCAAGTCTGAAAAGACGTTTGAAAACGTCTTTGGGAGGGAATGAGTTAATGTTGTTATATTTCATTCTTTTTGGATATTTTATCATGTCTTTATCTTTATGTCAACAAGGGCTGACAATTTTGGATTTAAAAAATAATATTTTTTTTTAAAAAACAAGATCATTCCATCTTTATAAAGCCATCTCGTTACCGCTGCGTCTCGCGTCCAAGACGCATAATTTTCCCGCGGGACGCACAGTTCCAAATAATGTGCGAAATTTCTCAGTCAAAACAAAAAAAAACTACGGTACATCTTTTTTTCCCAGCAACGACCGCAGTTTGACAATCGCCGCCATTGTTGTTCTGATCTCGCGTTAAGTAATCTCGCGTGACAAGATTTCCATTCTCGCGAGACGAGATCGGCGAAATCGGCAGACGATTGCCAAGTTGCGTAACGTTAAAACAAGTGTTGCGAACGGGTGTTGCGAAGGTTTGTTGCGGAGATATCACAGAGGAAGCAGCTAAAGTTGGATAGTTTTTTGTGATGATAAGTTGACTTTGAGAAAGCCTTGCATCATTGGAAGCAGAGTAACAAAGAGGAGAATTGATGAACTCAAAGACTGAACCATGGGATGAAATAAGAACCTATTTCTCAGCAAATCTTGTATGCCTGAATTATTGACATTTTTGCAGCATTTGTTTATAAGAAATAAACCTATTATCAATGTATGTTGTTGTTGTTTGTGTTATTATAATATGCAATTGAATAAGTAGACCATTTCAGAATTCGAAATTTGGGACTCGCTAAATGCATAATGGGACTCATACTTTTCTGATCAGCGAGTCCCTGGGATTCACAGAGCTCAAACTGTAAAATTATCACTGATTATACAAGATCATACTATCATAATACAATGCTCAATAAATATAGGATACTAAGATGAGAAAAAAAAACAGTCCTTTTAAGGATTTATGCCTTCTATATCATATCTTTCAGAGATTAGCACCACTTCCACTCTGTAACCTTACACAAAAAAATGACACATAAAAACAATTTTAAAGGAAAAAAGATGATTGACAGGATAGTTTTACAAGATTTGACACTAGTTGTGATAGTCTTTTTAAGAATCTGCATTTATTTAGTTGATCATTTGACACAAATGCTAAGACACTGGCAAGAAAGAGTGAGGCTATGCTGGCAAAACACACTATTTGTCTGTCTCTCATATGGAATCTCTCGTATGGAATGAATTCAGATTTTTCCTCAAGTGTCTTTGAAGGAAGAGACTTACGGAGAAGAAGCCACTGACGAGCTGCGAGATGCTGGAGAATGCCGCTCGGTTGCTTTCGTCCTGCGGCAAACAACAGCACAAAAGTCGGAGCCTGCTCTCCCACACCTTGACGGCGAGCGAGCGCGCCGTGGAAAGGAACTGAGTTCCCCCGCCGCTCTCCAAATGTCGCACTCCCAGGGGCTCCATGGGAGCAGCTGAAGGCCGAGAGTCGCCCAGTGGGTCAAAGACAAATATTACACCCAGAGCCGTGAAGAGCAGGATGATCCAACTATATGAGGAGAAAATCTGTATTCAACATCTCTTAAAACACAATAGAATAAAGCGCGCTAACGTACAGTAGAAGGATTAGTATCCCACCTAGCAACCACTGCTGCGACGACAACCCCCACGGTTGCTGGGTCACAACCTTTACCATCATCAGACACCCACACAGCCCCCAGACAGGCCCACATCAGCTCGGGGAGGTAAAGAAGAGCTCGCAGGTACACCAGCGTAGGCATGCAGCGTCGTGATCCAGGGTTTGTTATGGTACCTGAAAGCACAAACATTATCGCCGTTCATGGAATTAACTTAACAGCGGCAAACGTTAGGTAAGCCAGCAGCTGGATTTGTGTGTCGTAAGACTGTTATTAAGAAAGGCGTAGAATTGAACCACCATTACTTAACACGTGGTTTTTGAAATCAGCGCTCTCTAACCTTTGAATGTGCAGCGTGAAGTTGTTTTATGAGCCTTTAATGGCACTCCTAGGTGGCAATTCACAAACTACCCAGGATGTTAGACATGACGGAACTACCTGGTTAAGATGAACGTATTTTTAATTATTGTCCATCTATTCATTTTCTGCACCGCTTGTCCTCATTCGGATCACCATTTAACCTTAGGCAAGAGGTAGGGGTCGTAGCTGGACTAGTCGCAAGTAAATCCCAAGGCATATAAATAGACAAATAATTCCACTCACATTCACATCTAAGAGGACTGTAACAAAGCATGCATGTTTTTTGAGTCCTTGGAGAAACCATGCCACTGCGCAGCCGCATTAACTAAAAGTGTCAACTTCTACAGCAGATAAAATCATTCTCATGGTATGGGGTTTACCTTGAGCACTGACATATACAATGGCACATAGTGACAGAATGATGAGTGCCAGCACCACTAAGAGTCCAATAAGGTAGATGTGAAGAACACCTTTCCCGTTACAATCAAATTGACCCTTGTGATAAGAGTACAGGAGGACGGTGCCAATCCACCTAAATGAAAGAAAGACAATACATAGTGTGGCGGAACAAAGGGAGAGAAACATGTTAACTACATTCACGATCCCAAAAAGTAGCAGAGTTGCAATAGAATTGTTGATTTCACGAATAATTTGAGGCTCATACTTACCAAAGTACGCGGATGAATATTTCGAAAGCTCCAGGGAAAACAAGATCATCACTGGCGATTCCCCACCGACGACCAAAAACCACCATTCCAGGCATTTTGGAATCAAAATGAAGAAACGTTTCCTCGGAGTAATAGACTGCTATAAATTCTCTTTAACGGGCGCTTCGGGTCATTCATGACTCCACTTCCTGAAAGCATATCAAAATTGCCACATTGTACCTTTCCAACGTTGCATCACAAGCTCAGGAATCCTGTCTCAACACGCCATATTACACTCTCAGATAACAGTCTCGAGTGTTTACCATTGTGACGGTAGCCAAAACGTTCCGCTAATCATTTCGATGCACGGCAAATGCTACTAACCGCGTGCTTTACTGACATTAAATAATATGATTAAGGTAGTTCATGGAGGTCGGGGGAATTGTTGATGTTACGTGATTAGCTGATTATCTTCTAATGTTAGCCACAAATACTAAAAATAAACCGATTCCACGATAAAGATTTTCATTTATCACAAAACGGTTAGTTTCGACGTTTTACAAATTATTATTTCGTTGCACGGCCAACGCGTTTGTTTTGAGACATTAAGAGAACAAATTCTAAGATAAACGGACTTGTTTTCCCACAGCCTGTCTGTCCATCCGGATGTAGCAACCGTATGCAACAGAGCGTCGCTATTTCGTTCCGCTTCTAGCTTTTTGTTTTGAGAACGGACAATTACGACTGTATTGCGCCATTCACAAAGCACTGTCTCCTTGGTATAGTAGCCTACTCCTAGCCTCGGCAGAAAGCATTTCTTTACATTATATTTGCATATATCTGTCGAAACGTTACCAAGGGTTCCATGGTGTAATGGTTAGCACTCTGGACTCTGAATCCAGCGATCCGAGTTCAAATCTCGGTGGAACCTGAATTTTTGATCTATGTGTCATCGGTGGAATTTGAACTTTTAATTTATGTATCATATGTTTAATGTATTGTTATTTTAAAATTAATAGCATACACGTGTTAGATACTCATTTTGTCCCCACAGAAATGTCGAAAGGGGTAACTCGTCTCGTTCACGGCTCATTCGTCACTTCCGGTGACGTCATGACAATCATGGCGGCACACATAGCTCGATGCTGTATTTTCCTTTGCGGTAATATCCGAACTCGTTTAATCACGATTCCGCAGCAAGTAAAACCAAGGTGTGTTCAGACTAATCAACTTAACAACATTCTCCAGCCGAACGCTGGTTATGCAAACCGAGGGACAGATAACAACCAGGTTAGTCAAATAGCTTGCTACATTGAAATGATGAATGTACATTTCTAATATTTCAATGAGATTGAAACGGTTCATAATGCAAAAGCAAACGACTGCATAAATGTGAACCTTTTTTAGGGTGTTCAAGTACTCGTTCCAGTAGGTAAATATTTGCCAACCAAATCACAATACTCCCTTAAGCCTACTTTGTATTAACCCTTTTATTTTCTTAAGACCGTCTGACCGTGTCTTACAGTCGAAGCAGTGGTCCTGGTGGTCAGCATGTCAATAAAGGTATTCCAACAGTCAAACTAAGAACGCTGAATTTGTGTGTGTTTTCCAACTTGACAATGCAATTTCATCCCACAGTCAATACGAAAACAGAGATCAGATTCCATGTGTTAACTGCAGACTGGATCCCAGAAGACGTGCGACAGAAAATAATGGAAAAGGTGTGCTGAAGAACACACCATATTAATGCCAAACCTGTAAATAAAACTAAATAAAATGTATTATTATTATTAAAGTGTACAACATTTCAACCTTGTGATGCAGAACAAAAATCGAATCAACAAGGCTGGCGAGTTGATCGTGATCTCTGAGCTGAGCAGGAGCCAGCACAGGAACTTCAATGACTGCATACAGAAGATCTCATCTGTCATTGCAGAAGCTAGCGAGAAGCCACATGAGGCAACGGCAGAAGATATTGCCCTATGGAAATCTAGGTCAAATGCTGTAGCAGTCCGTGTTTTTTCATAAACCGTGTTACAAATTATTGTATATGTAGGATTTATGTCAAATAATATTAGTTTGGTTTTTTGGGGAGAAGCTTTTTGTCTGTCTCCTCAATGTAGCACACGGGTGTAAATTTTGACAGGAATACAAAAGATTTCTTTCAGAGCTCGAAAAGATTTTTTTAACTGCTGTGCATGGTCATTTATAATAATAAATAATAATGTTAATTGGTTTTATTTATATTGCACTTTCCACATGTTGCACTAGTGGGTGCATTATCTTGTAAGTGGGCATCAAGACTTGAAAGAAGTGATTTTACATTGCAGTTTGTGAGTCAGAATGTGCATTTTGTGCCTCATTAAAACACTGTATAGCAAAACTGAGAATCACAGATTTTTAAATTTTATGGTGTTTTTCAGGTTAGACAACAGAAACAAGGAGAGAATCAGACAGAAGAAGATCCATTCTGCTACCAAACAGAGCAGGCGACTGGAGTTCGATTAATGTTCTAGCCCACCTTTATAACGTCAATTTTAATGTATTTATTTTATTTGTAATAAAATAGTTTTGAAAAAAATGCTTCAATATTCTGTGACCAATCACCATGTCAACAGATTTTAAAAAGAAATCAAAAATTGTGCCAAGGATTCTCAATGTAAGTACTGTCCTGGAATCGACAAATGCTTTACCGGTACTTTTCACCAGTGTTGAGGGTAATGAATTACAAAAGTAACACATCACTCTAATATATTACATTTCGGCAGTAAAGTAATAGCAAGTTACTCATCGTAATATTTTTTAATATTATTACAGTTACCGAGTCCCGCAACACGTCACAATTTTCTGACCCAAAATGAATCACTTACAGCACAGGTGTCAAGGCCCAGGGGCCAGATTTGGCCCACTACATCATTTTATGTGGCCCGCGAAAGCTAATCAGGCATGTCAAGTTCCATGATGCTTGCTAAAGTCTGAACCAAAATCCACAATAACAGTAATTATTCTTGACTTCTGATTTTAAAACTAGTTATGCATCAATTTGTTGTGCGCTGTGTATGTAATACAGTATGTGGAGGTGATTAAACATTTACCGTAAAACCTCATTTTTCAAACGTCTCTGTTCTCGACCAAATCAGTTTTCGACCAAAAATTTCGAGTTTTTTTATGCCTCGCATGATGACCGAATTTTGGTTCCCGAACAAACTGAGCGCACTTGAATGTGTCACTTGACTCCTCTCGCCGTCCTTACACGAGGAAGTGACGCTTCCTCGTGTAGCATTCCATTGTGCACAGACGTGTTCAATAAAAAAAAAAAACATTTTAAAGAGCATGGTTTCGGTTTTCGAACAAATCAGTTTTCAAACAGCCTTCTGGAACGGATTATGGTCGAAAACCGAGTTATGACTATATAGTTTCCCAAAATTCATAACGGCCCTCCAAGATATAAATATTAATCAAAGGCAGTGAACTCCCACCCATCACAGAGTCGAAACATTTCACATTACACCCCATATATAGTTGAAGATTGTCATGACAAGTTAAATGAATATTAAATCTATGAATCACAGATTAAAAAAAAGAAAACCAATTTAGAGTAAATTACTCTGCACAGATGGTAATATTGTAAAGAAACGTATTCCTTTCAAATGCAAATAGCTATTAATATGAAATCTATTACATTTTGGAAGTAACTTCCCCAACACTGCTTGTCACTGATATGTGCTACCTACCGCCAACTCTTCATCAGGTGATGACTTGTTAATAATAGACATTCGCAAAACATTTGCCAACGGGATCAGAAACTGGAGTAGTCTTCACATAACCGTGTTTTATTTATTTATTTTGTTTGTGTTTGTTTTTTAATGTCATGAATTACTGCTTTACTGGATTTCCGTATGGGTATTATGCAGAGTGCTGCATTTAACATTTCTCAAAAATATTATTCATGAACAACGGGAAGTATGTTCATCCACCCTAATTCCACCTGAATCGTATAAACGTTTTCCATCGAAAAAAAAAAAAAAAAGAATCAGTTAGCAGAGGATGGTTTCGATCCATCGACCTCTGGGTTATGGGCCCAGCACGCTTCCGCTGCGCCACTCTGCTCTGACGTCCCATATCTTCACAACAGTTTATTATATAATTTACGACGGAAAGAAGGCTAAATTTGAACTGGTAATGACGTTCATTTCGGGCGCAGAAAGTATTCAAGCAGTTTAAGAATTTTCAATGACCCCAAAAAATGTATACAGTATTTTTAAAAAAATTGAAAACCGACCACGAAGGGACTCGAACCCTCAATCTTCTGATCCGAAGTCAGACGCCTTATCCATTAGGCCACGCGGTCGTACGACGTAACCAGCATTAAGTAACCCAAATGTACTAAACATTTATTCTCCGGTGCATGAAAACGATTGTAAAAGTATTAGCGTTTGACAATACTGTATGGATAAAACGCGCACGGTGGCGAATTCGTGTAGCATTCTTAACCCAAACCCGTGTAATATAACAATACAGTATAGCATTGCTTCTCAGCTGCTACTTTAAGCTAACATTGAAAAGTACGTACGCAGTATACTACCAGTACTTTAACTGTGCATATTATGCAGTCTTGTGACAGTATTTTGGCGTCGTTTGTCCAGTTTGGTCAGACTGAAGCAGTGTGGATTGGAAAATTGATTCAACAAACAGAAAGTTGTGCCCGGTCATGTACTAATGTTTAAAGCTTAAGGCGTCTGAGCGTCAGCTTCGATTCATGTGGACCGAACTCGTTTCAATGAAGTTTAACCCTATGTTGCATGGCTTCTGCAGGAGTTATTCAATTGTGGTTTGTTTTTAAATTTAGGGTAGATTATGGCCAAATATCATAATAAATTCACAATTTTGGGAAAAAAATACATAATAGGGGGGTACTTGTATGGTTACTCAAGTAACCATCATGCGTCCAGAGTTCGTATATCATCAAAATTATCCAGTGTCTGCACCACTTGCTGAGCTGTGAACCTCCTGAAATAAAAATGAACGTATCATACTAGAGCCTAAACACAATGCCTGGGACTTAGAAATCAATTTACAAAAACTTAGCCAACAACATGGAAATGAAAAGAAACATCGACATAACATTGGAACTTCGTATTCATGATGGTTACTTGAGTAACCAGAGTGCAGGTACTTCGTGTGCATAATGGTCACTACAATTACCTTGCCAAAAAGCATGGCAGTACTGATAGGTAACACATAGAAACTGTTATTTATTGTGTTCTATATGTTCTATATACTCTTCTGCACAAGTACAATAGGGTATTTGGACCTTTTCATCTCACGGATAGAAATTATTCAACATTTTGTGGACCCTCTTTCACACTCACCTTTTCCTCATGGAGGCTGCCATGTTGCTTTTGCTGTTGCGCACGCTAGAGACATCTCGCGGTGGATTTAAAAACTACAACTGGTAACTTGAATAACCAATATGAGTTAAAGGGTGTGGTTACTGAAGTAACCCGTATGCAACATAGGGTTAATTGTTTCGTCCCAAAGAACAGTACTGTTTTGAATTGATAAAATAGTTGTTTTGAATTATAGATTTCGTGTATTTTATTAGCGACAATTCCTTTTACCTTCAAGTTTACTCACGTTTTCATGCTTGAATTAACCCACAATTTTTTTTTTTGTGGGTTGTTTTTCGAAATCTGAATTAATCGGAACGACTGGATGATTACATACAACATTGTGCACTGGACAGGACAGGATTGAAATACATAATAATTTAATTTACTGTTATTTTAACCACTTGGTAAATTAGGTCATTTGACCCAACAAAGCAAAAGGAAAATGATGTCAATCATTTCAGCGAGGCAAATTCACCCCCAAGATAATAGGAGGGTTATGAATGACATCTTCATGCAAAACGCAAATACCAAATGCAACACATTAACAAACCATGAATGCAGTGTAAGGCTTTATTATCATAGGTCATTGTTGAGACAGTGGTATGAAGCTGATAAGACAAATCTAAAATGAGTCTCAAGAATAGGAATACACCACATGATTAAATGGATCGTAAACATAAAGCAGTATTAGCAGTATGGTATGACATTGTATGAGTAGAAAATAAATACACTCATAAAATAAGTACACTTCCACAAGCAAAGAGGCACAAAACAATTCCAAATGCATCAGATGAAACAAAAACATTGATAAAAGCTGGTAGTTGGACATTCTGAGTTAACAGTTTATTTCAAATGCACTTGATGCATCACAGTTATCCTATTTTATCGACTGAGGGATTTTCATACGCTCTGATTTTCTCACCAGAATTCATGAAGACAAAATTCTGTCCTTCACAACTTCGCGTCGTGGGTGTCACAAGCGATGTGCCTGAGCCAAGTACAACGCTTTCAAGCTTGGTTTTGTGTTCAACATGGTACAAACATTCTTTAAAGTAAAGCTTGAAACTAGACGCAGGCAATCGTGGTCCCCAAAAAAGGCATTTCATTCACGAAAAGGTTTGTCAAGGTTAGTTAGTCGGGTAGGCGGAAAGTGAAGGACAAACCGCTGGCTTTAACATGCCAATTATCAAATATGTTTTTAGAATAAAATCATGTCAAAAGATGTTATGACACCACATGATTCTTTTTTTTTTAATGCTCCAAACAAATCATTATGTTTCTATTAGTGGCGACCGTGAAGGGACAAGCCAAAAGTCACAACATTAAATGTGTTCACGACCAACCTGCACAGTAAATATGGTTCACTGGCCAATCATAAGAACTTGACATTAAACTTTCTGATAGTGCTATCATTATTTCCATTCAACTCCCACAAAGAAAAATGAGATGTAAAACAAGTAATCTTATTCATACAAAAAAAAAAATTAACAAATAATAAAAGTAATGGGAAAACTAGCACCGTATATGTTATGTGTTGTGTTCTTTATTTGACTTTATGTTTGTGTTTTATGTTGTGTTTATTATTTTACTTTATGTTAAATGTTTTGTGAAGCGCTTTGTTACAGCTGATTACCTGGTTTTCCCTTTTACCTATTTGGTGGCACAAGTATGCACAGCAATTTCATTTGTTTTGCTCACTCAATTTTGGGATGCATTGAGCAAAACGAGGAGTGTCACATGCTAATTAACAGCACATTCATTTTTCAGTGCAAATTCAGATTAAATATACAATAGATGGAGGATCACCCCCGTTTTTGCCATTTGAGTGGCTTCTGAGGCTCTGGTTTCTAATTTTAGCTCCTTTTCGGTGTGGAGTTTGCATGTTCTTGCTTGAATCGGACTTCTTCAAGCATGTGATGTTGAGAGCCCTATAATCCGATGCGCCTTATAAATGGTGTTAGTTTGAGTCTCTTTATAGTCCTCATTGAGTTGTTTCCCCATTGGTGCTCCGATGCCATCTAGTGGTGATTATTAACAGTAACCAATTGTAACCTAACAGGCGTCTGCCCGACACTAATTGACATCTGCATTCGCCAACACACACTCCAGCAGACAACTACTTCGTGAGCTCTGCGCAGCCATTATGAAATGAAGATAATACCCCAAGCATAGTTAACTACTGACGAAACGAAGGAAGAAGGAGACAAGAAGGATATTTAGCCCCTCGTGGGTGTGAGCCCACGAGGTTTGTGTGCCTTTTTGTTGAATCAATTGTCTTCATAACTTTTGTCTCTCATGTATTGTTTTGTAATGCCATTTGTATTGAAATATTTCATGTCTGTGTTTGTGACAAGTTATGCATGGCTTTGCGCTATATGAATAAAGCTATACAGTATTATATTTTATTGTATTCCCTTTAGCGTAGTTCCATCTAGTGGATGCACAGCACAACCGCAGGCAGCCGCTATTGGAGCTTCTATTTGCCGCGCCTTATAATGCAGTGCGCCCTATATGTGAACCCGGTTTTGAAATAGGACACTCGTTGAGGGTGCGCCTTATAATCCGAAGCGCCTTATAGTGCAGAAAATACGGTATGACATAATGACTTGGTGCTTTGTGGATGTTTCACAGCGCATAAGCACTAAACGTTGATATTGTATTACAACTGTCCTGTATAACGAGACACGTCGCTATTTACTGGATTTGCTAGATTTGCTGGATTTTGTAGATTTGGAAGATTTAATATCCATCTTGGTTTTCTGGATCCGAGAGAATATCTCCTTGAAGAGCGCTTTGTACTCTGGAGCGTTGTGTCCCAGGCGCTTATCCACGGCGTCCACTTGCTTGCCGATCATCTCGATGGCTTCTGGTGTGGAGGGGGACGGAGTCGGGGTCGGCGCAGGTGCAGGGACGTGGCTCGCAGCACAGTCTTTCATGGAAGGGTCTCGGGAAACAGGTCGGGACGTCTGGACACCCGCGTGGCAAAGGCTTTCTTCGTGACGCCTGCATTTTCCCAGCAGCTCCTCGTATTTTTCCAGTAACGCGTGGTACTGCTCATCGACCTCCCTGAGGATGGACATCCCTCTCTTCCTCACGCTGTTGGCGTGAAGTGCGTAGCTTCCTCTCCTGCAGCCAGACGCATCCCGGGCGACGATGATGTTGAGTGCCGTGTCGCTACAGCTTTTCCTTACTGGGTTTGACTCGGGGAGAGCATCGCCGTCCACACCGGTGCCACCCTCCACCTTCTCCCTTACACCCCTCCTGTATCGCCGACATCTCCCTCCAGGAAGGTGTCGGTCTCCGGGGTGCTATTGAGGACGGTCTGGGTCAGAGTTACGCCGTCATCTTCGTTTCCAAGAAGGAAAGTCCGGGTGCGGCGTAGCTGCTGTAGCTCCTGCAGCTCCACTTCCAACTCCCGTACCCTTGCCTGGCAACGCTCGGCATCCTTGGATAAAAATCATAAAATCACATTGTAAATCGGTGACTCGTTGTAAAGAAATAGCGCAACAATCACCTGCACACGTGTTTGCAGGCGGGAGAAGTCTGCAAGGAGAAGGTTGCACTCCTTCTCCACACCCTCTCGGCGGCCCCGCTCTGTCCGGATGGCCGCTCGCAGAGCTGACACCGCCTCTCTCAGGTGCTTGTTCTCCCCTTCGAATGGCTGACGCTTCGGCTCCAACGTAAAGCTTTCAGCCCTGCCCACCACAAATTCATCCTCGTACCTGAGACAATTACAAAAACAAGCTTTGAAGGGGAAATATTCGAGGGGAATTGCTTGCTTTGAGTCTCTGGAGTGCCTGTCAACCCATCAAGTGTAAAATTAAAGATGTAAATCCTTCATCTGCCTATTTTGGGCAAGTTCATCTTTTTGGAACAGCGGGGAGAATCACATTCTCCATTGAAATGAATGAAATTATTAGTGCAGCGCATCCTATATGTCAAAACAGACTTAAAATAGGCCATTCGTCGAAGGTGCGGCTTATACTATGAAGCGCCTTATAGTGCGGAAAATACAGTGTATCGCTTTCTCGAGTCACTGTTCTCAATTTTAATCATGGGCCCCTTCCTCACATCTTTGACCCCACTTCAGTTCAAATTGAAAAAGCCGAATGGAGGAGCTCATTGCTGCGAACAGACCACAGCGATTGCTAAAAACAACGGCATGCAACCTATGTTACGTCACTCCCCAGAATGCGTGACGACATAAACAACAACGATGAATTTGCAAATAAAGTTTCAACAGAATGTGTTAATTCGGAAATGGCTTTAACACATAGATGCTAATTGTTAGCATGTGTGCTATGGTGTTTCTCTGTATAATATCATTAGGCTAGCTTAAACTATGTCGTCGTTTTGAATATACATTTAATTGTCTTTGCTTTACGTTTAGTTTGACAGTTAGCTAAAGTGGCCAAAAGTAGCACGAAGCTGTTTTTTGAAGGATATCTACTCATGTTATCTGCCAAACTACTGCTGCTGCTTGTTTTGAAATAGTTGAGTCACATATCACCACACAGATTCCAAATTAAAAAAACACACAAAAATCGTCCCACCAATGTAGCGGCTTTACGCACAGTAAGTAGAAGTGCAGCGAGTTTGGTTGGATGCGCAGGTTCGTGTTAGCTAATAGTGTTAGCTTCTGATAAGCTTCATAGATTGCTTGTTGAATTCGTCAACGCGGTGGCGCTGCAGGGTGCGTTTACAATGTGCATGTGCGCCACATGCGCACTGTTATACGTTAAATTGTATTATCTGTATTATTTGGGATTTCTATCTGCGGATAGAACTTTAATGTTCCGGCCGTGGTTGTTTTGAAGTGATTAATAAGTATAGCGGAGTATGCTTTCATTCTTTTTAAGGGCGTGAACATGTTTTCCACACTCTGGGCTTGTCTTCCACAAGTAGAAGCGAGCAGACGGCCTCTGAGTGAGGCAGAATCAGAGATCGCCCAACATGGGTTGGCCCGCTTACGAGAGCCTTGTCACAAAAGAGTCGGATTGGCCGAGCAGTACGTAGGACGGGGTGAGGGCCGATTCACCGATCATTGGGCAAGTCAAGATTTATGTTGTCAGGAATCACCAGACAGCAGCGGGACCACCATACCTGGGTGCTGTGCAAAGTTCCCTCAAACAAGGGAAGGAGTGGATGGTCTTGCGTCGTTCCCTCTTTTCTCTTTTGACTCTCAGCTGTTCCACGGAGCGCAACTGCTCCACCTGGCCCGAAAGGGACTCCACCTGATTCTGCAACGCCTCAATTGTCCCTGTTAACCTGATCCCAAAAGGCGGGACAATTATTTCCTGTATTTTTTCTTTTCTTTTTTTAGCAAAATGGCGCCACATTTGAGCGAGGGCGCAGGGTTTTTTACCTCTCTATCTTTTGCTGTGAGGCCTTGCTGTCAATCACCAGTGTTTGGTTGGTGTGTTCAAGCTCTCTCGCGGTGCCATCCAGTTGCTCATACACTTTGGCGTGCTGTTCATTCATGTCTCGAAGGACTTCCAGTTGTTTTGACAGGTACTGGGCGATAAACACATAAACACACATATTCTTGCTGATTAGCGGACTGCTTATTCCTGTATATACAGTATTATTGGGGTTTTTTCTGTTTTTTTTTTTCTGATTCCTGACCCTGTGGTGATGGAAATGATTTCAGCTGCCGTACACATGATTCACAAAAAGGGAAAAATGACTTTGGGGTGGAATTTAAAAATTAATCTAAGATTGGATTACTATAGTTTAATCATCCATTGCTCATTTTTTGGGGCACGTGTACAATCATTACAATAGTAGCGCCTTTTGTTCCCCTTTTTTTTTTTTGCTAGTTTTTGTATTCCTCAATTTTATTTATGACTTTTTTATTATTTTAAATAAAGAAGATTCTTTTCCCTTCAATTCATTCATATGCCGACCTCTTCCTGCTTTGGGGTCCAACCACTTCCATAGCGTAACACTATAATTGTCTGGCGCTTTGTCCAGGATTTACTACTCAGCCTCTCTCCCTAAATCAGTTGAGTCTCCGGATCACCCGCGACCCTAAAGAAGATAAGCGCTAGAATGGATGGATACTTGGGGGGTGGGAGGATTTGGGGGACTCGCCCCCTGGTAGGGCAGTGACCCTATGCGTGAAGACAGAGTTGCCAAGTATCGCTATCTCTCCTACCTCAATTTCATGCACTTGCTCTTCATTGGTTATGTACATCTGCTGCAACGAATCCTCCAGCTCCTTGTTCCTCTCCAGCAATGTTTTTCCCAGCTCTGCAGCCAGGTGGAGGTCTGTAAATGGAAAAGACGACGGAAGTGTTGAATAAATAATGTGTGCACCGAGAAAGGGCACAGAAGGTGAGAATGGAATAGAGCGATAAAGGATGAAAGGATGGAATATTAATGGAAAGTAGAGAAATTCACGTCGAGAGAAATTATGGGATATGCAAGCGTCAAAAAGGATTAACTGAATAGACGGGGTGTTAAGCTCCCGGAAAAACAAACAAAAAAAACACTGCAGCGGCTCAATTTTGACGAACTGCAGCCGTGGTTGACAGCATTTTTTTTTTTTTTTCATCGTTCCAGGATGTCTTTGGGTTATTTCGGACAACGCCTCAAAGATTATAGGACACTTTTCACATCCAGTTTCTAGTAAATCGGAACACTGAAAGAGCCTGGGCGGCCTCTTGTTTGATTTAAACCAAAATCCGTTCTCGGCTGGTACAACGGCCAAGCATTTGCTTCCTGGAATTCAGCCAGTCGAGATTCTGGCAGAAAACACAAACACACACACATCGATCCATTCCGTTGCACAGTTTCTGTATCAGCACTGCTTCACCTTCAGGAATATATTATTGTGATGACTTGGCACAGTGACTGAGCATGAAAGAGAGACTGGAAATTCGGTAAGTGGGGTTCAGCATCACAGCATGAAGCACTGTCGTTGCCTTTTGAAACCCTTTTAGGGACAGCAGTTACCACAGTGGACAGCTGATGTGCTGGAGAAAAATCGAGGGTAAATTCTGAATCGGCATTTCTGATTGAAATATTTAGGACAAATTTGGGAGCAGGAGTCCAAATTATTACTGTATATTATTATTATTATTATTGTTCTTCTTATTATTATTATTAGTAGTAGTAGTAGTAAGTTCACAAAATAAAGTTCCTTGTCCTTTATTTGCTTATGAGTGCCTTAAATTCTGTTGCGTTTAAATGTTCTATTTAAACCATGTAAAGTACATTGAATTATCCATACACCCATTTTACAAGATTCGTGGAGGCGTGCTGGAGCCTATCCCCGCTGTCTTCGGGTAGTAGGCGGGGTTGCCAGGCAATCGCAAAACATTGAATTATCTTGTGTATGAAATGCGGTATACTGTATACAGAAATGGCTGCATTTTTAATGAGAAAAAATGCACACATGAACAAAAAAAAAATCATGGCAAATAAACAGCGTGTGTCTCTTTCTGGAATAGTGGTCGCATTTGCACAGAAGACGTGCATTATACTATACAACCCTGACCAATGGGCTGGACCCGTTGACATTCGGCAAAATGTCATTCGTTAACTGGTTAGCAGAACATGAGTTTATATTTATGTTAAATGTATCTAAATCGACATTTCGAATACATAAAAACACAAGATACTGAGACTGGCCACTTCCAGCAAAGCAAGTGCTCTGCTTGGCAGACGTTCAATGCTTTGTTGTGGAGGGAGAGAAAAAATACAGCCACGAACGCTGCCTGCTTTTGAGATATGTTTAGGGCTTAACTAAACAATACTGATCTTGACTACGCCACAAAAAAATTTGAATGCAAAAGTTATATTTCATCCGTGCGCATGAGAGCCTTTGTATTGCGTGTGCCACTGAGAGATGCACACCGACCGGCGGCCGACCGGCTGCAGCCGTTTCCTGCTGGGATGCTGCGGCCAAAGAGGAGGATCTTACCCTGCTCCAAGTCCCGCTGGTCGTACCAAGGCTCTTCCTCCTCGGTAACGAATTCGTCCATTGTTCCTGAGCTTAGCATCGATGAAGAGCACGTTTCAAACAATAGAGACTTCCGACGAGATCCACCGAGCTCATTCAAAACATCAAGCCGCAGCTGCTTATTTCCTTCCTCTCTTCGCTATTTCCTCCGTCACTCCCGCTCTCTCCCTCTCATCCCCCACAGCCCATCCCGTCTGCTGCTGCTGCTGCTGCAGAGACGTGGCAGTGATGTTGCAAGAGGAGCACTTCCTGTCGTTGCGATCAGGCCAGCCTCCACTGGGAGTCGAATCAGCCTCCACTTAGTTTTCGAGTATCTGTGCGAAAGTACATTTCAAAAGCATGAAATAAATATGGGGACGTCGATGCGGTTAAATCAAGTGATAATTTAGGAATTGTTGACATGAAGGACTTGCGTATATTTTAAAAATAGATTTTATTTTGAAATACAACATCAAATCGGACTACAACTTCCTGCCTGACATCCTGGGACAGTCTCGTGTGTCAAGAAATAAAATGTTAGTGTTGGTCGTGTGATAACAGGGGAATTTTTTTAGATATATCACATTCAACCCAGGGCAAAAAAAGACTTGAAATCTAAATCTTACTTGACTGGGATAGGCTCCAGCACCCCCCTGCGACCCTTGTGAGGATAAAGCGGATCGGAAAATGAATGAATGAATAATTTGAGGGGTTCGTTGTTTTTAATAGATGGCTCTAATTTACGGCAAAAGGAGGGATGGAATCCTTTGAATGCAGTTTTATTAAAAGGGGAAAAAAAGGTCGTCTACACCGCAGCACCATCGAGAACACACTCCTCTGCAAACAAAAATCACTTCCTGCTTTCCCTTCAACAGCCAATCAGAATCTATCAACATAAATACATGTCAATTATTATACAACAGAATCCAATTTAGGTCATCTTAACATGAAGTAACATGATGCTCAAACATAAAATTATAATTAATCATATAACATAAGCTTACAATCTTATTTGTTTGTACCTTGAACAGGAATTGGTGTCAGCTGGCATGGAGCAAGAAGGGTCGCCAGTGACCGGAACAAATGGAGGAGACTCGTCGCCCAATGTTCCAAATAGGAATGGGTGGAACTAACTAACTAACTAACTACGTTCATAACGTGTTACCGTAATGCAGAGTCCAATAAAAATACACTGAAGGTTTTCTGATTTCCCATTTTTATAGATGGTTTCTTGACTTTTTTTTTTTTTTTACAGATTATGTACATCAGTTCAATATTCTTATTGTACCGACAGCGTGAAATGACTTGAAACTGTAAATGTAATAGAACGTCGCCCTCTTGTGGCTGTAGCAGGGTATTGTTTTAAAACAACAACAGGACGGAAACACGACGAGGATTTCGGCGTTGGGGGCGGAAAGCTAGCTAAAACCGCGGGCTCTGCCTTTTAAATATTGGACCTTTCCACGTCTCAACTGTAAGCGGCTACTTCTAATGAGGCAGGACTAAGACGTATCACCGAAGCCTTCCGGACACGTACGGCGTAAGCAAAACCCCACAAACGACCGTGACCCACCAGAACAAGCCCTGTTCCATTGTGTTTTAAAATGGAAGTCTCGGAGCGGAAGTAGTAGCATTTGGGAGTTTGTTGGGGCAAACGACGCTTTGTTGTTGTTGTTGGCTGGAAGCACTTTGTAAATGTAAATTTCGAAGTGAAATGTTTTAAGTTTGAAGACCGCTCTGCCCCCCCCCCCCCAAAAAAAACCCCGACAACAATAACACGAAAACCAATTTGGTTGATATTATAAGCAGCCGCGTTGTTTATTTCCAGAAATAAAACACTGGTTATCGTGCATGTACTTTCGAAATAAGAGCGTTTTGTTTGATTTTGTAGTTCAAATAAACTCCCGTTTCGAGGAAAGGAGATGCGCAACGCTGTCCTTGCACACACAAAGGGATCGAATCATCTTGAATTATGGCAAAGAAGGATGCAGAAGAGGTACCCAGTTCTTCTGGCATCAACAGTGGGGCTAGTTTGAGTAACAGTGCCAGCAGAGGATTGCACGGCCTCGGTCTCGGATGCTTCCCTTCCCCAGCCGCCGCTCGAAGACTGCAGTCTCTCCGAAATCGGGATTTGACACTAGGGGGTGCCCTGAAGAAAACAAAGGTATCGTGTCAAATATAACGTCATCTGCATAACTGTGGTTTAAAATGGAAAGAAGCTTGAAAATATGCACGCAAGCTCAAATCAACGTCCCGATTCGCGAGTAATTTATGCCTGTAGAGTGACGCTGCAAGAGGTAAAGCACTGCTTTTGTCTAAATTAAGCTCCCCCCCATTCACTTCCACAAATACTGTCATCTCTGCCATATTTCACACAGTTGTTTCGTGTAACTTTTTTTCTGTTCTCCACAGAAAACCTTTGAGCCAAACATCAATGCTGTGAGGAAAAACAAAGATGAGTACGTTGGATTGCAGCAGAGTCCTATATATGGGCGGTCGAGTGGTTAGCGCATTGACCTCACAATGCAGAGGTTGTGGGTTCGATTCCGGCTCCAGTCTTCCTGTATGGAATTTGACATTTCTCCCCGTGCCTGCGTGGGTTTTCTCCGGGTTCCCCGGTTTCCTCCCACATTCCGAAAACATGCATGGTAGGTTCATGGGACACTCTAAATTGTCCCTAGGTGTGAGCAGGCGCGCGGATGGTTATTCCATCTCTGCGTGCCCTGCGATTGGCTGGCCACCGGTTCAGGGTGTCCCCCGCCGACTGCCCGAAGACAGCTGGGATAGGCTCCAGCACCCCTCCTGTGACCCCTGTGAGCATAAAGTGGGTCAGAAAATGGATAGATGGATGTTCTATAACACTGGTCAGAAGCAAATTTCAATCAAAGATGGCTTCATGTGCCCTTAAACATATTTTTGATGTCGATTAAAAAAAAAACAAAAAAACACATCTCTACTTTGTTCCGAGGAGCACATGAGGTTTTTGAGACATTTACTCGCATCTATGGGGAAAAAAAAAAACTAAAAAGTTGTTGACTAATATACAGTAAATCGTATTTACCCACTTCAAATACTTTTAGTTACAGATTAAAGGAAGAGGCTCAAGTGATGCCAAAAAGGGAGCGGAAACAGCGGGATCATAGAAGAGGAGAAAACAGAGGCAGGAGGAAAGCGAAGCCGCAGACTATCCAGTGCCACTCCATCTTTGAACAGGGCCCTGCCGACACGCCGCGAAAAACAGGTTCATGTCGATGATATTTTAGTGCAACGCTGCGTCTTCGCTTCCACCTCAGACATTTTCAATCTCGCAGGCTGGGTTGCTGCCGCGGGGTTTGTGACGCCACCGCATTTCCGAATTGTAAAACTGTAAAAAAAGAGCCGCGGCACTCCGACGATGACGATGAGCTACTCAGGAAACTGCAGAGGGATGACGTGAGTGAGCATTTTCATTCTGCGTCATGGAAGTCTTTGTAAATCCAACAAAAGAGACACTCAATTTCTCTACCTCGCTTATCAAGATTGTTTTTTTTTCTTTCTGCATTATTGTCTGTCTGTACATCCGGCAGTTCATAAGTGACCCGAGTTTGAGGAATGACCCCAGCTTGAAACCTATCCAGTTACCTTTGTGTCAGACGAGCACAACCTGTAAGAAAACCGACTGCTATGCAAGCGCCTGACCATGGCATGCCCACGACCTTATTTTCCTCTGCTCTTGGCTGGCGTTGTTTTTAAAGCAAGCCAAGAGAAGCCTCTTCTTCTCGCATCTCCATCCAGTGGACCTCATCTTAAAACAGGTCATAACAGAGACCAGCCATCTTTAGTGGAGATCCTGCAGTGTCTCTGCCTGTCCGGCGAGGAGGAGCTCTTCTTCATGCAGTTACCTGACTGTATGCCCGTAAGAGAACAAAAAGCAGACCCCAGTCCTGGACCGAGATTCGAGAAAGTTGCCAAGGACAAGAAACCTCTGCATGGGAAAGCACAAGTTGAGCCAACAGTGGGTATTTCACTAATTATTTGTTATACATGTAAGGTTCATGCACAAAAAAATACAAATAAAGACAGGATTGACACACCCACCCGCAAAAGTGGGTCACTGACCCGTTTTGGGTGGATGTTTTTCTGGAAATTGGCTATTCACGTTGCCAAAACGTTTGGAAAAGACAGACTGGGACTGAGTGATGGGATATATTTTCCTTCTGCTTAGTGTCACTTCAGAATTATGTTTCGGCGAAAGCACACATGAGCGTAGCCCATTAATGATATTTTAAAAAACGTGTAAATTACATTATGGGTAATGGCATGGCAAATAAACATGTTGGGCTGCACTGCATCATTAAATTTAGATGTCAAGTCGGGGCCACAAAATATCATCCTGAAGGCCACAAATGGCCCCTGGTACATGATTTTGAGACCATTCCACTGTCAAAAAGAGTGTTGTTGTTTTACGCATTATATATAATTTTTTAATCGTCCGATTAATCGGTAATCATTTTATTTTTTTTTTTTGCCAAATAATCGACATATAATTGACGTCTACTGAAATGCATTTGTGGGGGGTGTTGTTGTTTTATGCATTATATATACCGGTATATGTACTTTAATTAATCGTCCGATTAATCGGTAATAATATATATATTATTTTTTTTGGGCCAAATAATCGACATATAATTGACGTCTACTGAAATGCATTTGTGGGGGGTGTTGTTGTTTTATGCATTATATATACCGGTATATGTACTTTAATTAATCGTCCGATTAATCGGTAATAATATATATATTATTTTTGGGCCAAATAATCGACATATAATTGACGTCTACTGAAATGCATTTGTGGGGGGTGTTGTTGTTTTATGCATTATATATACCAGTATATGTACTTTAATTAATCGTCCGATTAATCGGTAATAATATATTTTTTTTTTTTTGGGCCAAATAATCGACATATAATTGACGTCTACTGAAATGCATTTGTGGGGGGTGTTGTTGTTTTATGCATTATATATACCAGTATATGTACTTTAATTAATCATCTGATTAATCGGTAATCTGTATTTTTTTTCTGCCCCCCAAAAATTGGCATATGATTGATGTCCACTGAAATGCATTTGTGGGGGGTGTTGTTGTTTTATGCATTATATATATATTTTTTATCGTCTGATTAATCGGTAACCTGTTTTTTTTTTTCAAATCAAAAATCGACCTTGGCCTAAAAAAAAAAAAACTCTCAGTCAGGTCCTAGTATACAGCATATAATATTTTGTACTCCTCATCCATGAATTGCTGTGTCAGTCCTTGCTTCTTTCCAGGAGTCCCCTTCAGTGAAGTGCTCACCGATTCTGTCCGAATTCCCCGAGGGATTTCTGGGCAAGCTCCGATTACGAAAATCTGGAAAGGTGGAGATGAAGCTGGGTGATATTGTCATGGACATCACTGATGGAACTGCTTTGTCATTCCTCCAGGTAATTGAAAAGGGCTATTAACTCATTCACTCCCAAAGACGTTTTTATATGTCATTTCAGACTTGGTTTAGAATTGGCTGGTACTGAATGAGTTCAGGTGATCATGTTCGGTTTTCAATGACACTGTCAGAGAGGTACAAAATAATACACACGATGGACTTTAAAAAAAATGAAATCATTTTGTGGTTTGCTGTTTTCAGCAACTGGTGTCCGTGAATCTGGCCGACGGTAAGACCGGCGACATGATGGTGTTGGGGAACATCCAACATAAACTGGTCTTATCTCCAAATTTCCAAACATTATTGAAGGAATCAACCCAACAGCAACAAGGATCCTGATCGCCTCATCAGCAGATGAGATCACAGACTGCATGACATAAGTGTATTTTTGTACTTTTGGATTCATCTTTTCGCCAGCCTGCAGTGCTTACCTTCAATAATCAACGTTCCAACATTTAAAAAAGTGGAAAAATGTATTATATGTTGAAAAATGTATAAAGATGTTGAATCGTTCTCAAGTGTTTAAAACTGTTCATTTTTGTATCAAGCTTATTTATTAGAATCTTAATAGTACCGTATTTTCCGCACTATAAGGCGCACCTAAAAGCATTCCATTTTCCCAAAAGCCGACAGTCCACCCTATAATCTGATGCGCCTTATACATGGTGTCACAGTCTCTTTATATACTGCATTTAGTTTTGTATCAAACGTATTTATTAGAATATTTATAGTACCGTATTTTCCGCACTATAAGGCGCACCCAAAAGCATTCAATTCTCCCAAAAGCCGACAGTGCGCCCCATAATCCGATGCACCTTATATAAGGCGTCACAGTCTCTTTATATTCTGCATTGAGTTGTCCCTGTTCGTGTTCCTCTGCCATCTAGTGGTGATTATTAGAAACCAATTGTAACGTAAAAGGGTTCTGCCCGAAACGCAACCACAATTGTTGCTTCTGTTCTACGCGCCTGATAATGCGGTACGCCCTATATATGAAAACAGTTTCGAAACAGGCCATTCGTTGAAGGTGCGCCTTATAATTCGAAACGCTTTATCGTGCAGAAAATACGGTAATTGTTTGAAATAGTAAAAATGAGAATTCAAAAGTTGTCGAGCTGTGAGCTGTTTTTCCACTGCACTGGTTTTTATTGATATGGAGTTTTTACCATGATATCGTTTCTCAGGAGTGACATTATGCTTTTTTTTTTTTTTTGCTCATTCAAATGTTCAACAGTTAATGTGTTTATGTGGAGTTACATGTGAAGGTTTTTCAAATATTGACTCCAAACATTCTTAAACTGTTGGGGTTTTTTTTTCTGTACCGCAGAGGATTCATTTTCCGTAAAGATGCTCGCTGCACATCATTTCTCAAATACTGTACAGTACTCCTTTTCAGCGCCTATTCTGCAGTGGTTTCTGTCTTGATATTACATTATTTAGATGTCGTCTTTTGTATTTCACTACCTTTGCTTTGATCAGGTTTTCGTAGTTTTGATTCGTGATGAAAACATTGTAACGGTGTTACAGAACTCTTCCCAGAAACGTCAAATGTTTTTGTTGTTTTTTTTTTGTCTGGAAAAACAAGCTGAAAAAACTGGAGTGACCGCGTCGAAGAACAACCAGTTGCAACAATTTTGCTACATCAAACATGGATTTGTAAAAATATTCTACGATTGTCTTTTGACGGGCACTTTGTAAATAATGTTTTGAATTTTCATTCCTGATTTTATTTTTTTTTAGTGCTACTTTAACGGTTCTTATCCTGATTTGAATTTGTCTCAATTTTTTTTCCCCCTCATGCGTTGTGTCAGGGCAAAGACATTACAACATCAAGTGTATGTAAATGTTTATTCAATACACGATACAAAAGGTCAAATGCTAAGAGTATGTTCTTATTGGCGGTGACTTATTGAAGACTCCAAAAAACCTCGAAAACCCTAAAAGACAACATTTCATGAAATGTTGAACATCACTTGACATCTTTTGGATGAAAGGAAATTAAGGAAAATATAAGCAACAACCATGTTTTTTTTATGGCTGGTGATCAGCGGTATGGATGGTCGGATGGACGTTATAAAGACATTTGGTCATGAAAACATTTCTGTCACATCTGCACGAGCTTATGTCAGATAAAAACGAGTTCAGAGCAACGATACCGACTTCAGTCAAGTTGCAATTCTTGCACACACTCCCAGTCTTCCGTGTGGAAAATACCGTCAAGTATGAGACAGAACTAGCTGCACCGCATGCCGTATACGTACATCGAAAATAGGAAAATATTCCAAAACCTCCAATCGTACAAAATGACCGTCAGCACTTGCAAAACTAAACGCAAATTTCAAATCAATTTTGATCCAATCCCATACATTATTCTTTTTAAAAATGTATCCATTAGTTTTATTTCAAGACTCCATCCACCCATCCATCCATTTTAGGATCCGCTTTATCCTCACAAGGGTCGCGGGGCGTGCTGCAGCCTATGCTAGCTATCAATCAGCCTGTCATTTATGTTTTTGGAATGTGGGAGGAAACCGGAGTACCCAGAGAAAACCCACGCAGGCACAGGGAGGAGCTGGAATCAAACCCGGTACCTCTGCACTGTGAGGTCGACGCGCTAACCACTGAACCATCTTATTTCAAGATTCTTTTCTGTAACTCACTCATTTTCCAAAACAAATCATCAATCAATATACATTGTTAAATGAATACCTTTGAGCGTGGTAATCGTAAAGTCAGGGCGTTTTGTACAACTTTCTTGCACAGGATCGTGTTAAATGCTGAATGATGTTTTGGCCATTGAGATTATGGCAGCTGCTCTCGATTTGGATTTTGAAGCCTTTAAAGCCCCCCTCTAACCTGATAAACTGTTCACTGCTGTGCCCGAGGCGGTTAATGTCTCATGGTGTCCTTCAGGCCAATGTTGGACCATAAAAACTAGAGACAACCTCTAGCTTTAATTCACTTGATCACTTCAATTACATATCCAAACCTCACAAATTAGTCAAGGGACCAAATTAAGTCAAGCCTGTACGGCGGGAGGGTGGATGTTGATAGTCTTTAATTTGTGGAGAACCTGATAACATTTGTGCCAGTCAAAACGAGAGGAGAAAGCAACAAAACACAGATTTGTGTCATCACAACATCTGTCTAATAGTAGTCTGTAAAACTCCAACACCCCCCCTCCAAAAAAAAAAGATTAAGTCTTTTTGGTCTTTTTGACAACTTTTGTCACAATGCTTTTTGTCTTCTTGACAGTTCTTGACTTGGCTTTGGCGGCGGCGAGCTTCTTTGCTGCCTCTCTCTTTTTTTTCTTGGCCTTTTCGGCTTCGGCGGCCTTTCTTCTCTGGCTCACCAGAGTCTTGTCTCTGAGCAGGTCGCCTCGTCCAATTTCCATCATGTGGTCTTCCCATGACTTCATCTCATTCTTGTAGCGGATTTTATCATCCTCGGCCAGCTGCGTATAAACCTGGAATGGTGAACCAAGTGAGATTTAGAGATTGGGCAGTTTGCAAAAAGAAACAAAAAATGGATTGTGAGGGCAAATAGATAATAAAGTATTGCATAAATGACCAAACACTGACACAGGCATTTAATTACCGTTATTTTCCGCACTGGATTATGAAGTGCATCGTCAATGAATGGCCTATTTTGTAATTTTTTTTAATATATTGCACGACTATAAGGCGCAATCTACAATGCATCCACTAGATGGAGCTACAGGTACGTCTTTGTCCCTCTACGTGCCTTCTCTTCTTCTGTTAGACTCGAGAGGCGTTCATGACCGCCTCCAAAAATCGTAAATTAACGATTACTTCAATGAAACTACGAAAATTTAAAACTCAGTAATGCATCAAAATAGAAAAATCACAAAATGAATTCTGTAGTGGGGCTATAGAATTTATTTTGGAATTTCCTCGCTTGATTTTCTGTTTTGATGCATTATTTTCCATTTTCGTAGTTTCATCGAAGGAATCGTTAATTTACGTTCTTTCCGAGGCGGTCATGAACGCCTCTCGAGTCGAACGGAAGAAGAGAAGGCACGGAGACGGACAAAGATGTACCTGTACTTGATGAGACTGTGACAACCATTCATAAAGTGTGCGTTTTAAAAAAACAACACCACAAGCTCTCCTTTTTTCGGAGCTGCGACAAAAACTTATTGAATAAAGCAGCGACACAGTTCACTGAACCAACCGCAAGTTATAACATTGTAAGCACGTCTCCAGCAAGGAGCCATCTTGGGGTCGACATACTACCGTAATGACCTTAACGGAAAAAGTGAATGCATATAAATTTGTGTTCCAGTTTAGGACATGCACTGAATGTCTTCTTTTTTTTTTTTTTTGCTTTCATCTCCAAATTCACTAATTTTGACATGAACTAAAAGTATATGTAAAGTTATTAAAGCCTACCTGCTTCTGATTGCTGAAAAGTTTCTTCCAGTCGACCAGCAAAGTCTTCATCTTTGCCTAGAACGCAACACATGACATACTTTTTATTCAATATAAATTCATCATGACGTGTCGGGAGGTTTAAAAAAAAAAAATTTGGCCATGGGGGTTTGAGAGGCCTATTGTGAAAAACCTGTTGCGAAGTACAATAGAAGTAGTATCATTCTGGAGAATTACAAGTAAGCAAACACACTTAGCTCAAATCGGTTGGAGCGTTGAGTACACTAACCTGTGTGTTTTCTCCCTTGGCTTCCACAAAGTGTTCGGACATAAAGATGTTGAATGCCGTGCGAGGGCGTTTTGGCTTCCCCATGACGGTCGCTTCCTAGATTACATTGAAAAACATTCAAGGTTCAAAATCATCAACGAGCGGTGGGACGATATGCTATGTCACACGATAAAAAAAATCAATAGAGATTTGACGCGAATTTCTGACAACAAGTTGTGAGTTCCCACAAAGCGCAGAAATTCCAAATCACATTGCTACGCTATGTTCGCTCTCCCTCGGCCGCGCTTTTGATGAGTGTGTCAGGTCGCGTGATGAGCGTTGATACGGCAGACGCGTCGCTTACGTATCTGATTTACATCCACGTACGAAAGATCGCATTTGGATCGCAATAAATAATGGAATTGGAATTGAGCTCAAATAAATGCATGATTTTTTTTTTAAGCATTTGTCGCATATGGGCAAAAATCAATCAATACATTGGAATCGTGTCAAGCTAGCCTTTCCTTACCCTCTTCTTGCGGAAGGCCTTCCTTTTGGCCTTCCTCTGCCTCTTCTCAAGCACTTGCTGCTCGAGCTCTGCGGGGGTCAGCTGGGCAAGGTAGTGCTGCAGATCGATCTTAAACTGCTCCTTCTCCCGCAGGAAGGCATCTTCAAACGGCTTCGAGGGAGCGACCAACCAGGTGATTTAGCACGGCTCATTTCAGCATTTATACGGTATTAGGACGCAACGATTTTGAAAAACTCACATTTTATTTCCACTCAATATTGGGATTGAGATTGATTCCTTTCCCCCTCAAGGTCCCTTTTCCCCACAATTCTTTTTTTTTAAACGAACAGCAATAAATTAATCAGTATTACAATAAACAATATCAGATATTATATGTAACTGTTTTGGTCTTAACTGCTTTAGTCTTTAGCTCAAATAAATGCAAATGAAGCCTGAATTTATACGAGAGACAGTCAAGAGTTCTTCACTTAGACTTACATTCTTTTAAGCGTTCAACAACGTCACAAAACTCCACCAAACCCTTATGGCGTCAGCATAAATCACTCAGTCATATTTCAAATGACAACAAATCTGTGGCTGGATCGCTTGCATTTTTCATGTTTTGTGAAAGAATCAGAAGAAAGCATGTTGACTGAACTTCTTAAGCACTAAACGTATTTACACACGATATAAATATAATACACATTGATTTAAAAAAAAAAAGCCTGTCAACCGATTGGAATGAAGCATTTTTGAAATTTTTATTTTTAATAGCCTTTGCGATGTGAACATTTCATTTTACGACACTGCACCTTTAAAGTTGAAAAGAATCCCTTTACTCATTAACAAATCGAACCAAGTCAGACAGTTCCGATGAAGCGATGAAGGTGAAATACCTGTTTCTGCTCCGGTCTCATCAGTCGCCACTCCTGAGCTAGCTTCCTGATGGCCTCTACATGTTTGAGTTCTGAAGGAAACAACAAGATTACATCGAACAGTTCTTTCTATCAGCGTCCATTTGAAATTGCATAATCTTGAAAAAAAAAAAACAAACAGCTGCAGCAGCGCAGAAGAGCGTGAGATGCATGTGTTGCACCCTACCTGGGTTCTGACTCGCAATGACCGGCTTCTGCTGCAAAACGTATCTCATATATCCATTGAGAGGCCTCTTTGGGGGGCCGCTGGCTTCGGTGGACAGGCATTTAACCGGGTTCCTGTATGCAGTATGGGTGACTCTGGTACACCAAAGACACAAATATTAGTGTACAGGGCACAATAGTCTGGGACAGGAAGTGTAAGTGCGCAGTAGCCACACCGCACGACTATTCTGTAAACAATCACGGGGCAGCTGAGCCACTGGCCTATGGAAATCATAAATTGACAAAATTAGCAACTTCTAGCATTTAAACAGCACTCTCATGTAAGGAATGCCAGTGGCATTTAAAAAAATCTTAATAATTCAGACTGCTACTGTGATTGATGTTGCAGGTTCTTAAAAAGAGCACAGAGCCAAGACTTAAGTAAAATATCGAGACAGTACTTTGTGTGATTGTGATATTTCATTTTCCAAGATCAATTGTTGTATTTGCAGATGTCATGTTCATGCTGTTTCTTAAAATGATCCTCTGAAAGGCACTTTGAACACATAACTACATGCTAAGGTAAAAATATCATACGTAAACTAGTAAAAAAATGTTTTGTTTTTATTGTCTTTTTTTTTTTTAATGGGTCACGATTTATTGACAGTAAGAAAACACACTTCCCACAGAAGGTTCCAACAATGAGAAGTGGAGAACCATCCCCACAATATTTCGATAATTATCGTATCATAACTTTCGTGATTTTGTATCGTGACGTTTCGATAATGTTACGTCACGGTTCATTACACCCCTAATATAAAAATACCGACTTGGCAGGAATCATTCGGTAACTTACTTAACTACAGCCAAATAGTGCACTCACCATGCAAAATACAGTTTAAATTCGATTTTATTATTGTTGTGGAGATTCTTGGGGAGGAATAAAAGCATGCTGCACACCAATAGCCTACAACCAATGATTGGGCTAATGTTAGCTTTGTCGCCAATCCGAAAAGTTACTACTTCTACTAGAAGCTATTAGAGTACAAAGTTAGATGCAGCAAAATTAGCTACCTTGCCAGAGTGCTTGTGCAAGTGAAGACATTGAAGGACCTCGCCAGAAGACCGACACTTGCTGCCACTAAGCCGAACGGAGCCATGTCGGCGTTGTGGGCACGTAAAATGGCGTCAGCAGGATCAAACAAAAACAATCGTATGACTTAAAAAAAAAATCCACTGCGATATTATAAGAATGCATACAGTAGCTTTCAATCATGCACACATGCAGCAACCCAAGCTGCAGCAAAAGGCGCCTTCGATCGCCCCCGGTGGATTGTGGGTATGAATAAAAATATCTTCTTCGTTCACTACCGCCACCAGCTGTTCCGGAGGGTAAAACGCAAACCAGTGGACGCCCATTATAATAGGTCACGGTAAAGAGCGAACATTTTTACCAAAAACGTCTTGGGAGGAAAAAAAAAACGCCGATGAACCACGAATACGCGTTTTCCACGATAAAACGTAAAAAAGCAATAAATAAATAAATAAAGTATTTTTTTTTAAGATGCAGAATTCTGTTAAAGGCTGAACACATTAGGGCGACATTACTAACAATAACTGCTAAGCGAGTCACATAAACTTGCTAAGGCTAAACAGTACCGTCATTAGGCATCAAATTGTAAAAAAAAAAAAACAAAACACCGAGGCAAGAGCTAATAGGGAAGACTTAATCGTCTTGATTCTTGTTCGTTTTCTTGGCCGATGTGTCATCTCAAATTAGGTATTTTAAAATATAAAACGTGAAAGAAACGCCAATTATTATTTACTGAGCGCTACTACACGATGTGTAGTCTGAATGGTGATACAGCGTTTTGCTTTGGTACAATGTTATTAACTTGACAAAAATAGTTGATGTGGAATTTACATCGTCAAAGTCACTCTATCACTGGAACAAAACACGCAAATGACATTCAGTTAATGGTTGTGTGGTTGATTTCAATCATTCTCCAACTTTAAAGTTAACATATTTTTCAATAATGGAAAAATTGGGCAAATGATTGCTTGGCTACAAGTTATAAACCAAAACGCAAACCCTCTTCTGATTGGCTAGTAGTCCCCAGGAACGAGAAGCTGTCTGGTTAACTACAAATGGAGCGATCGTGCTGTTTTTAAACCCGATCTGCGGTGGGAAATCCGTCGTCGGGATCGAAATGTCTGGCAGGGGCGATTGCAGCCTGTTTGTCGTTTTCGCGCTCTACCTTTGCGTAACTGCTACGTGTAAATTTCCCACTTTGGATCACTTGAAGGCGCAAGCTAGCGACAAGACACAGGGCAGAGCTGTGGTCGAGCTGCTGAGACGCCTGCTGGGGAACAGATCCGCTGAGTTCATCGTCATAGTTAACCGGAGCCTCTCGAATGACAGCCTGGATGTGTGTGAGCTCAGGTCGACTAAAAACAACAGGATAGTTGCCACGGGCAACGCCGGAGTGTCCGTGGCCTCTGGGATTTACAATTACTTGAAATATTTCTGCAACTGCCACGTTTCCTGGTCCGGTGATCAGTTGGATCTTCCCCGTCCTCTTCCTAAACTCTCCGGTGTGCTCCGCATCAACACCCAGCACAGGTCAGTGACCCCCGTGTCCCACCCGTGTCGACTGTCAACACATTGACGCGTGGGTACTGTATGTTCTGACAAAACTACCTAACTAGTATCCATCGTACGTTTTCAACAACGCCGCAAAATGTTCGTTTCCTTTTCCTCTAACGTGGTCTATGCTTGTGTTAGCAATTTGTAACACTTTCTTTCTCGGGCCAGAAGTTTTTTTTTTCTGATAATTTATTAAAATAGATTTTGTTTTACGATTAACTGTCAACGGTATTGAAAGAAAACTAACGATCAGTAAAATAAAAAATAAAAAAAAAAGGAAACTGACACCTCATAATTTTATCTGTGGAGTTTGCATGTTCTCCACGTGCCTGCGTGGGTTTTCTCCGGGTGCTCCCAAATAATGCATTTTCATGAGGTGTGAAAGACAGGTCAGTGTTGCCTCTGAGCATTTTCAGCTGTCAAATGGCAAGATGTGAGCAATGGGGCACCCATCATGACTACTGAGTACATAAAAACAACAACAACAACAAAACGTGCGTGACAAATAATAATAATAATAATAATACATTTTATTTATAAGCGCCTTTCAAGACACCCAAGGACACTTTACAATAACAAAAAACACAAAACAATACAAAACAATACAGCATTGCTACTCCTTATGTTTCATTGTTTACTTCCAGGCGCAAAGAAAACTTGCGGCGGCTATGTCCTTTAAAAGGACAATTTCTCTCAATTAACTGTTGGGAATTAGACCCGCATCAGCTCACCCCAGTTATGTCATGTTGCGCAGACTGAAAAAGCCATGTGAAGCATGGCAAAGTGTGGCAGCTGTTTGTTTTTTCCCCATGACTGGAGAATAGTGGTAGGCAGGGGCATCGGATTTCATGGTTCATAGTCTTGGTTGTCCTCAGGGGAGTTTGTTATGGTGTGGTACGCTAAATATCACCGACCGCAGTAATCTGTCATTGTGTTAGTTAAAAAAAAAAATCAAACGTATTGGTGCTCAGTGCCAGTAAATACACAAAAATGAATACTCATTTGCATATTGGTCTGAGGGGAAAAAAAGGAAAAGTGATCTTGAACATCCCTGATTAAGTCTCCTTTCGAGGGTGACTTTTTTTTCGGGATGGGAGTCAATGTTACCTTTAAACTGTGGGATTTGAGGATGGTAAAGGCAAAAACATTCACTAGAGTAGATGGGAGTGGGATTATTCTCTACCCTTTCATGCACCCTGTATCCTCATAACATGATAACCTGTCCACTGTAGTAACCGCTGTCGCCGAAATGGTTGACGTAGCCGACCTCCAAAATGTGAGCGGGACAGGAGTGGAAGTCATTTTCACAAAGGGGAGTGGAACAGGACAGGATAAAAAAAAAAACAAACAAAACCTGCTGCTCTTTTCTTCTTCTCATTTAATTTACGAATCATTGCTTCCAGTTATTGAGGATTTTATCTGGTGGCTCATTCCTTCATCTGTAATCCAGCAGAACCTCGGAAAAATTGAATACAATTCGTTCCAGGGTGTGGGTCCTGGTCGACCTCAGATTTGTGCGACTGTTGAATCATTTTTTTTTTACAAAACAGCGTCCATGTTTCATTTTGTGTGTGTGTGTTTTTTTTTTAACATTTTGTCTGTGTCCAGGTTTCGCTACTATCAGAATGTCTGCACCGTTAGCTATTCATCTGTGTGGTGGGACTGGCCACGGTGGGAGAGAGAGATTGACTGGATGGCTCTTAATGGGATTAATCTGCCACTGGCTTTCACTGGTCAGGAGGCCCTGTGGCAAGAGGTAAGCGCCAAAACCTTCGAAAGCCAAGTCTTGAGTTTTTTTTTTTTTAAAGTCTTCCTGTGACCTGGGGGAGGCTTTGTGAACTTAATGTTTTTAACATCGATTAACTCATTCACTCCCAAAGACGTTTTTATACGTCTTTTCAGACTTGGTTTAGAATTGGCTGGTACTGAATGAGTTAAATGAATGCAAATCTTATCAAATGTAAAATACAATGCTGAAGGGACTGAATTGGGGCTATACAGATTTCTAACAGGGCTATAGTGGCCCCTCACCCCAGTGTGAAGCCATGCTTGAAACATTTTGCTTGATCACAACATACATTTTAGTGATCGTATTTTTTCAGTATTCACATCAGAAAAAGTTCATCCAAACCTTTTTTTTTAAGGTTAATGAATATAACGTATGCAAGACCAAACCACATTCTGCTCATGTAAAAACAGCGTGACTTCATAATAAAAGAGTGAGGGGGACGAGACTGCCCCGCCAGCAGTCCAGACCTGCCTCCCATTCAAAATGTATGGAGCTTAAAATATGATAACGGAGAAACCGGGACTTTTAACTCATTCAGTACCAGCCAATTCTAGACCAAGTCTGAAAAAAACGTCTTTGGGAGTGAATGAGTTAAGCAGCTGAAATTGTACATTAAAAAAGAATGGTGGGAAAAACCCCAACTGCAAAGCTTCAACAATTTAGTGTCCTCGGTTCCCAGATGTTTATTAAATGTAAATATGGGTTGAACATGATTTACAAATCATAGTATTCTGGTTTATTTATTTAAATCTTTATTTTTAAATATTTAATGTCCAAACTTCATTGGAATTGGAAATTGTATACCAGTACAGGATTCACCGATTGCACTGATTCACTAGCACGTTCCTCATGCATCTTTTAGGTTTACCGTGCTCTTGGTTTGAACCAATCAGAAATCGAAGAATTCTTCTCCGGCCCGGCATTTCTGGCTTGGAACCGCATGGGAAACATGTTCAAGTTTGGTGGACCGCTGCCACAGTCCTGGCATGTGAATCAGCTGACTCTCCAAGTACTGTCACCTTTAGACGTCACACACACACACTGATGTTATTCTTCAATCGGTATGATGTAACCAATTGAAAAAAAAAAAAATCAATATATAGCGTTCAATACAGGATTCAAACTTGTTGTCCGGGAGATGTTTTTCAAATATAGTTTTCTTATACATGGGGCCAAAATGATATTTAACCTTTAACATACAGCCGTTTACAGTAACCTTTGTCTGATTCAAATTCCCTAAAAGATATTCTTTTTCTTTTTTTTTCTTTCACAGTTGAAAATCTTAGAGCGAATGAGAGCATTTGGCATGATTCCAGTGCTGCCAGCCTTCTCCGGGAACATCCCCGAGGGAATCCTCAAGTAAAAAAACAAAAACAAAAACAAAACATCCTTTTCCTGCCGCCACAAACACTTCTCATTACAATTAATTATTTTTTAAGATAAATAAAATGATTTATTTCAATTAAAAAACAAAAACAAATTTCCTTTATGCACATTCATAGTGGTTAATAATAATAAATAAAAAAAAACACTTTTGTTGATCTCATTCATTGATTAATCGACCTGTCAATTGATTAAAATAATTGGGCCCACTTCACCAGATATCTTCCTGCAATGCTTCATCTGATCACACTATTTCTACTGCATCGCATTATATTTCATATATTCATTTGTTTAATACATTTAAATTATATTATATACTATATGACATGTCAAATGTTGCCCACTCGGGACGCATTGCAGTCTGGCCATCCTGGAATAGGGATTCCCCTATCTGCAACCCCTTCTCAAGGATTCTCATCTTTTGCGAGTTTTTTTTTGTTTTGTTTTGTTTTTAGTTTTCCCTTGACCTACTTGGGGTTAATATCAGGGCATGTCGTTAATATTAGTCAATTGCGGACATGTGAATCCCGTTGAGATGCTATAAAAATAAGTTTGACTTGACTCAAAAACTTGCACAAAGTTGTTGCACTGGTTTGCTTGTACCACCCACATACATCAAAATAAAAGCAGCAGATTCACAATAAGAGCTCTGCATATTTCACCTGTTTTATTTTGACGTTATAAAGACCGGCGCCATAGTTCGTACTTTGCCCCGGCCTGCTCTATAGCTTTTTAATAAGAGTTTTTCTGTCACGTGAAATGCTAAGCTACCTTTACTGAAGCTATTTTGAATTTCAGGTTGCATCCAGAGGCAAATGTAACAAGATTGGGGCCATGGGCTCATTTCAACTGCAGCTTCTCCTGCTCGTATATCTTGGACCCGAGGGACCCGCTTTTCCTCCGGATCGGTTCCCTCTATCTTTCCCAGGTGGTCCGACAATTCGGGACGGATCACATCTATAACACGGACACCTTCAACGAGATGATTCCTCCCTCCTCAGACCCCGCTTACCTGTCAGCTGTCAGTCGATCCGTCTTCGCCTCAATGACTGCCGGTGAGTTTTGGCATATCAATAAAAAATGAAGTACGTGTAACAGATGTTCATGTGTCTGTAACGAAAGAAGTATTGTTAACCGGTTATCTTCCAATGCCGTTGTGCTGAGGACTCGTTTTATCCTGTCTCCTGAGGCAATTCTGAACAGGACCGGACCGTCTAGCATGGTTATGTTTTTACCCCCGTATATGCGTCGCAATGCTAGGTGGCTAAATCTTCGCACCACCAAATAACCTAACTGAAAGTAAAGCGCAAATTAACTGGCACTGACGTTGGATTTTTCTAAGGAGTTCAACACCCAGTGCTTCCATTTAAACTTGAAATTAACTCATTTTGTGTGCCGCCAAATTTAATTATTGAAATCAGGGCATGCCATGAATCTTTAGCCATTGGCAGTAAGTAGTAGGTCACAAATGGCATTTTTACATGTCAGGTTAAGACAGTAAAGATGATCCCATGGGCTGAACTTGTCACAAACATCAAGCAGAGTCGGACAGGGTCGCGATAATTACTGACAGTGAAATGCGCTGCAATTGGTAAATAGGTACTCACCATTAAATGATATAAACGTCTGTATGTCCAAACAGTCACACCCTGTATCACCGCCAAATACAAAGAAGACAGAAACAGCGGCAGAATTTGTTTTTTAGGTGGGACTCAAATAGATTTGCGTCGCGGTCATGCTAGCTGGCTAAAGCTAACGTACAACACCATTAAATGATATAAACGTTTGTGTGTCCACACAGTCACAACCCTGTATCACCACCACCAAAAACAAAGAAGACAGAAACAGCGGCAGAAAACGTTTATGTCGGCGGGACTCAAATAAATTTGCGTCGCGGTCATGCTAGCTGGCTAAAGCTAACGTAATTATATGGATACTTAGATTTCTATGGTGCCTTTTACTGAACCTACGGATACTTCAAGTAGCAACGTGACAAGATTTCCCCCAAATCGCACGGTTCGCCGTTCAGAACTGTATTTTGGTGAACTGAACTTTGGAAAAGTGGAATCCGTGGCTCAACTATACTGCCACGGTTTGTATGAGTGAACACAATTTGATTTGTTATTTTCAAGTACAATTAATTTGTCCCAGTTTGGGGACCCCCAGATGACCTGTTGTGTTACAAAACGTACCCCTTCTTCAAAAACTCCCTACTGAGTAAAATATTTCATCCGTGTTCTAGAATGGTCCCTTTCTTGTACCTCATGAAAATCTTTTTTTTTTTTTTTCCTCCCTAGTTGATCCTCAGGCAATTTGGCTGATGCAGGGATGGTTGTTCTTTAATGCTGCAGCTTTCTGGAAGCCTGCCCAGATTCGGGCCCTACTACGCGGCGTGCCCCTCGGACGGATGATCGTGCTAGATTTGTTTGCAGAGACAGAGCCAATTTTCTCCTACACTGAGTCTTTCTACGGGCAGCCTTTCATCTGGTGCATGCTGCAAAACTTTGGTGGCAACAGCGGTCTCTTTGGCACAGTGGAGAGTGTCAATTCGGGGCTCTTCAAAGCCTTGCAATTCCCCAACTCCACCATGGTCGGCGTAGGCATGACACCCGAGGGCATCGAGCAGAATCCCGTCATGTACGAACTAATGAGCGAACTGGCGTGGCGCAAGGAGCCCGTCAACTTGGCCAAGTGGGCGTCTCTGTATGCCGTGCGTCGTTACGGCACCACGCGAGACAGTCTGATCACCACGTGGAGACTCCTGTTTTCCAGCGTCTACAACTGCACTTTGCCGCACTATCGAAATCATAACCACAGCCCGCTCGTGCGCCGGCCTTCCTTTCACATGAAAACCGATCTTTGGTACAACCCGGCGGACCTGTTCCAAGCCTGGAAACTCATGATCCAAGCGTCTCCTCCTCTCATGTCAAAGGAAACCTTCCGGTATGATCTCGTCGATGTCACCCGAGAGGTCTTACAAGTTTTAACGTCATCGTTTTACCTGGATCTCACCGACGCCTTTCATCAACAAAAGTTGCCAGAACTGCTAACTACCGCGGGGGTGCTCATATACGACCTTTTGCCGGAACTCAATCGTTTGCTGAGCAGTGATCGCCATTTCCTGTTGGGGAAATGGCTGGAGCGGGCGAAATCCTTCGCTATCGACGAGAAGGAGGCGGAGCTGTATGATATGAACGCCAGGAACCAGGTCACTCTGTGGGGCCCCAGTGGTGAAATCCAAGACTATGCGAGCAAAGAGTGGGGAGGCCTCATGGAGGACTACTACGCCCAACGATGGGGCCTGTTTGTCCAAACATTGGTGGAGTGTCTGGACAGCGGGCGGCCATTTAAGCAAGATGCCTTCAATCAGGCCGTTTTCCAGGTCGAAAAGGGATTTATCTATAACGGCCGAAAGTACCCCACAAAGCCTCAAGGTGACACGTACGAGATCACCCGCAGGATCTTTCTCAAGTATTACCCACTAGCCCTGAAAACCTTGAAAGGACTATCATGATCTGCAGAGATGACATTTTTTGCTTAAAAAAAAAAACCTTCTAATGATGAATATCATCCGTTTGTCCATCCAGTGAACCATGACCTGAAATGTTGCAAACCCGGGAAGAACAATGTTGTCCTGATCGCAAGCCCATGCAGTACAAACGAGTCTGCTGTCATATTAATATTCATTCTGGTTGGTCAACCGTGGTACACAAAGCGTGCCGATCCAATGGACAGACGTGTTGGCTTTTATTGTGTGTATGAAGTAAAGATACAGTTGCTGTCTGTTTATCCGGTTTACATGATCATACCGTATTTTCCGCACTATAAGGCGCTTCGGAGTATAAGGTGCACCTTCAATGAATGGCCTATTTTAAAACTGTTCATATATAGGGCGCTCCGCATTATAAGGCACATAACACAGAAGCTACAATAGTGGCTGCGGTTGCATTAGGCATCCACTAGATGGAGCTACCCGAAAGGGAACACAATACAATTCAATACAGCTTTATTCATGTACTTTATTTACAAATTCCAGATTCCATTCTTGACAAAACTGTCCTACTGATTTGAGCAAAGCAATCGTGTTGAAAGTTCGCTTTTCAATATGAATAATGAAGATGCTGACCCCAACCGTGCCTTTGAGTGGATGTTGATGTAAAAGAATTTAGATGTTCAACTAAGATGTCACCTCTGTATGTCTTGTAAAATAATTCTGGAAAGCATAGAGATGTTCAAAGATTTTTTTTTTTTTTTTGGAGTGACTGATCATATGCCACTGATGTATTACTGTCTTCCGTCATCTAAATATATATTTTTGTGATTAAATTAATTAAAAGGTGGTATTTATTTTTTTAACTCAGGCCTGTCATCAGAGTTGCAGGTTATGGGACTAATACAGTACCGTATTTTCCGCACTATAATGCGCTTCGTTGTATAAGGTTTTGTTTTCAAATATAGGGCACACCGTATTACAAGGCGCATAGAAGCCACATAGTGGCTGCGGTTTTATTATGCCTCCACTAGATGGAGCTACGCTAAAGGAATACAATTCAGTACAGCTGTATCCTTCACAACCACTGCAGCTGTAACAAAGCGCTTTACAGAACATGTAAAATACTACGTCCAATAAATCAGAATATTAATCCATATACAAGGAGCATCGCATTATAAAACGCACGGTCGGCTTTTGAGAAAATGGAATGATTTTAGGTGCGCCTTATAGTTGGGAAATACGGTAATTTTAATCACCACATTGTGCTTGGTGCATTGTTTTTGTGCCATCTGTAACAAAGGCCACATTGTCATCTATACATCACTTTTTTTTTTTTAAATCAACAAGCAGTACAGTTATGTCAGCTTTTGGTCCAAAAATTGTGCTGCTTGATGGAAACAAGGTCACCCAGTTCATCTCGGGAAGGTTTTACCCAACCTGAATATTAACACCCCCCCCAAAAAAAAATCTGAATCAAAACAGCCATTAAAAAAACAAACACACGATCGCAAGAAATGCAAGAACATCATCAATTTAAATGTCATTTTATTGTTAAAATAATTAGTTTTACACCCAAGGAGGGACATTTCAACTTCCTATCCACTGATCATTTACATGAGTCAAGTTTACAATGCATAAAATCCAATATATTCAAATTAAAATGTATTTTCACACACAAGAGCAGGTTCAACTCTTTGTTGGAACATAATTTTTCCAGCAGATAGCTGATCTTTCAGCACTGTTAAGAGTTAGTTAGACCTTCCATTGGTTACTGGTTTCAAAATAAAATCCTGCCAGCTGAGATCCGGTCACCACTGTTAGTTTATTTTTTTACAAGATTTGAGTGGCCTTCCACAATCAGCAAACCCAGATTGCACAGTTATACCCGAAGGAGCAGTCATCATCACATGAGGACACTTGGATCAGAACTTGGGAGCTAGTCCGAAAGACATCACACACAGCAGATGGATTGACAAATATCACAAAATGATTGCAAAGGATTGATTGTGATCTTTCCATTTTTTACTTTTTATTTTTCAACCTGACTCCCTTTTTTCGCTTAAAACGCGCATACGCGAAAAACATTCGCTCAGATATCAAAGTAGACTTCGAAATGACACATTTACAGTAATTGCTCTTTCAATTCTTAAAAAAAAGACAATACTTAATCAAAATCGGCGAAGTAGAGCGCAATATTTATTCCAATGTTAAAGCTTATTTACTGTATGTTTGTGCGAAGGAGCGACTTGGAATCCAGCATAAGTGAAGCGCATGATAAACCACAAAAATTTGTGATTCCGCATTGCCATTGTATGTCTTTTTTTTTAAACATACAATAACATATTGCCATCTAAATTAGAATATTACAATTAAAACCTGCCTTTGCTTTGCTGTATTTTATCTGCTTTGAAACATTTCGTGCATTTCTTTAGAGTTTTATCTTGCCCCCAAAAGTTCTGAATGGGAATACAGTGATAATAGTTCAATAGTGTGGAAAAAAGTGAAGTGATACAATAAAGGTGGCATATTTATAATACAGTGGAACTCCTCTACAACGAAACCTACATGGGCGAAAATACCCCCCAGTGTGAAAAAATCTTCATGCATTAACACCATTCCACCTTTCATGCACCCCATACAACGAAAATGTGTACACATTAATTTGTGTGTGTGTGTTTACATCTGAGATCAAATTTGCTACAGTGAAAAACCCCCTGTTGTGAAAAATTTCTTGCCGCAAACATGACTTCGTTGTAGAGGAGTTTTACTGTAGACTGTAAAGTTAGAACGTTCAATGAACCCTTTTAGGGACAGCGGTTACTCCAGATGATCATGATTGATGCATGAAAGGGTTCAAGAATGAATGGCAGAAAAGCAAACATGTTGGCAGTTGATTGACAAAGAAACACCTTCAGTCTAGGTATCCTTATTAATGGGACATTGTACAGTGCTGTGAAATAGTACAAGATCTGCTCCCTTCCCATTTGTTTGATTCTTTATTACACTTAAAATGTTTCAGATATAATAATGAAGGGGTGCGGGGGAAATCGAAATTTAACTGGCCCTTTGTGAAAAAGTAATTGCTCCTCCTCGTCAAAGCATGTCTTAGCTGTCATTCAACAGTTTTTGATAAGCTGAGTTCTATTTCACTGGCCACATCCAGGCCCGATTATAATCAGATTTGTTCAATCAAGGAATGACTTGGGTCTACGGTATCTTAAAAAAAAACAAAAAAATATAAAAATCCAAAAAATTAAAGAATGCATTAGGAACAACGCGACTGAAATCTACCGATATGGAAAAAGCTCGGGGCTAAAGCAAACCACAGCCTGAGTCATGATCCACAAACAGGAAACTTTTGTGAAAAGTACTCCTAAGAGTTCAACGACGACTCATTCAGGTCACAAATAACCCCAGAAGGGGATCAAAAGAAATACCGGGCAAAATGGCATCCATGGCAGTTTTCGGGCAAAAATCACGGCTCACAAAAACATGATCCCCAAAACTTCGAGAGAAATAAACCATAGACTGTCAAGGCGATAATTTAACTATTCAAAGGTCTGTAGCCGTTTATCTGGCAGAAAAACAAAAGCATTTGATGAAAAAACATCATGCCAACAGTCAAACACGGTGGTGGTCTGTAGCTTCCTCAGGACCTGGACGACTTGCAGTGATTAACGAAAAAAGTAATGTTGTTGACTAGAAAATCGGGCATGCAAATATCTGGTTGTAATTTAGAGGTCAAGAACACTTTTATGCAGCAGGGCAACAACCCCAAAACATACGAGCAAGTCCACCTGAGGACGGTTAAAAACAATCAACAACATATTGCAAATGCTCGATTGAGTTATTGCTGCCAAAAAAAATGGCACAACCAGTTATTTGGTTCAAGCAATTACGTTTTCACATGGGACCTGACAAACTTGTATTCTTTTTTTTTCCCCTGCACAAAAATCTATTTAAAAACTGCATTTTAGATTTACTTTAGACATTAGAATTGGATGGAGGAGCTGAAACATTTTGCTCTTTTCACAGCACTGCATATATATATATATATATATATATATATATATATATATATATATATATATATATATATATATATATATATAAATAAAGTTACTACATTACATCATTAGTGTACCACATTTTATTTTTAGTTATTACTTATTGGCTCGGCTAAGAACAGGCAGCAATTTTGTTTTTAGATTTTGGTCGATCTGTTGGGTGATTAAGTTAAAAAAAAAATTAAGCACATTGTACAATGTATGTTTTTTTTTTCCCCCTAAGCACAAACATAGTGTGAATTCTGCAAAGGCATATTCATATGTATGTTTTGTTTTTGTTTTTTTTAGTAATGCTAGGTAAACAATTTGTAATAATGGAAAAAAACTGCCAGTCTTGGTACCAAAACCTGATTGCTAGACTTCACACACTGGTTACAAGTTGCATTACTGTCATTAAACAAAGTCATTTATTAACGATTCCCTGTGTAAATACGCACGATTTGACATTGGTTAGCTTGCAAGTAAAACGAACAGACCGATTAAAGCTGCCGGAATGAACAGACAATAATGTTCAAAAAAAAAGACCAAAAATCAAGCTATTAAAAATGACATAAGGCAGTTACATGACAAGAATAGTTAATGCGTGTAAACATCCAGGAGGACTCCAAAATTGTGACTCTGTGATCAAAACAAAAGGAACCAAATTTAGATTTTGCAGTCTGGTTGTATAGAGGATCAAATTAGAATGACCATGCACTTAATTACGTCACATGACAAATCAAAACGGTTGACATTTTTCATTGTCACGCTAGAGTATAAGCTGGAAAAGGCCCGTGCGTCATCAGTTAACTCAAAGTGGGGCACCGAGTCTCACACGAACATTTGAAGCAGCCTGTAATGTTGAAACGCAATAATGAGCCAGTTATGTTTAAAAAAAAAAAAAGATCAGCAGCAATTTAAAAGCACAATGAACACCCTTCTATTTATTTCCCTTTAAAAAAATATTATATGCATTATACCGTTGGTGAGAGGACCGACACGATATGCCATTCCGCCGGCAAAGTTCAAAAGAATTTGAATTAGAAAGAGTTTGGTCTTGATCGGTCGGTTGCTTTGGGTTACATCGTTCATTGCATTCCGTCTGATGTCATATCAAAGTGTGTCAAATTTGAGCAGTTATCAGTCCAATGGCTCAGCCTACAAAAATTCGATCAAAAGTATACACGTGTAAATAGGAGTCAAACAGCACAAAAAAATACAATTTAAAAAAATCAGTCTGAAATGATGTGAAAATGACTCCTTGAATGCCATCTACACCAAAACAAAAACCATAAAAGGGCAAGTCCTAATGAGAAGCGCTCTTTCTTGACTCCAATTTTAAAACTTAACCATGAAAGTTGCAATCTTACCGACACCATCTCAAGTGCTACCGCTTTACGATAACAAAAATGACATATTTCATCATATTTCATCATATTTCTCGCGTCAACGGCGCCACTCGCAAAGACATGCTTTTGCTTTTTATTAGCGAGAATTAAGCGGGAGTGCAAGCAAGCAACTCTCCGAATCGCGACGCTGACTCAACTTGAAGACGGTGCGACGGTCAGCCACGTTTAAACGATCCCAAGAGGGCGAAAGGTCAAAAACGGATCACGTTTTCCGACGCTGACAGCCTTCAGCGACCGCGTGGAGACGGCGCAAGGATCAAAGCTGTGAGGAAAATGGCGACGTGGTAACTACCGAATGGAGTCATGGTTGTTCATTACCTGAGTTACATCCCTGTCAAAATTGGGTAAATAGGACAGGAAAAAAAAAACGTCAGCCTATTTTCGAATAGCAAGAACTTGCATGGCAGTAAAAAGTGTGTCAGTTTAAGCTCGAAAAAGTTGCATTTTCAAATGAACGATGAGATTCAAGCGACTCAAGTTCCAGTTGGTGGTTTGCTAAGTAGAAAGAGTTGCTTTGCATTTAACGCCCACATGAAGAACAGTTTAAAAAAATTTTAAATTGCGTAGTTGTGTGATTCGGCGCCGTCGTGTGAATGAAATTGCTCACTCCAAACTCATTTTCAAAACGGAACACGCTAACAGGCCAAGTCAAGTATTGCTACGCTAACCTATCCAACGTTAGCGCATGGAAATAACGGGATCAGTTGGAAATTATGGATCGCCATACAAAGGCGGGTATTATCTTCATATGCCGTAAAACGACAAGCAATTCTGCGGAAATTGAATCTTCGGAAGAGACTTGATAATCATTTCAATCGCTGCTTACAAAACAGCATATTTCCTCCAAAGCTCAAGGTGACCGCTGAGAGACGCTCACCTGGATCGTATAGTCAAATGGAACGCAAGGACAAAATGTGAGCAGGCGAGCTGGGATGTAAACAAGAACCGGCATCTTAAAAAAAAAAAAAAAAAAACAGTAATGTTTGCGTTATTTTTTTTTTTTTAATCATAGTCGGCATGTGACAGTTGAGCATTTTCAGTTTTTAATTTGGCCTTTGTCAAAAAAAAAAAAAAGCTTTGGAAGCAATCGTTTTTTTGGGGGGGTCATGTGACATGAACAGCTCACCAATCAGAAAGTTAGTGGCACGGTTAGGAAGGTTCAAAAAGCAGAATGAAAAAGAAAAATATATATATATATTCCGATGCTTTATGGCAGTGAAAGCTCGTCTCTCAGCATCCCACCCAAACAACCCCAACACCTAAAACTTCTATAAATAGTATCAAATAGTTACGATGGTTTAAAAACAAGACAGAAATATCTCTGGCTCACTCAGGATTTGAGATGTTCTGTTTTTCAAAACAAACCTTTTTTCACCCCCCCCCTGTGTGACCTCAATATAAAAATAGATTTGTCAAATCCAGTGCATTTCAGTAAAACGGGGGTCACATTTTAGAGCTTGTGTATGGTGAGTCGGCGTTAGCCGACGGCTGAGGCGGAGGGTCCTAATGCCTTCGAAGGATCGTCGCTTAGTGCGTGTGACGGTCAGCCTTCTCTACTTCTGACTTCCACTCGGGAAAAAAATATATTCAACGGCCGCACACATCGCAATCGGGTGAGAGGATGACGGCGTTAAGTCGGAAGGTGAAGCGCGGGGCGAGTCTAAGCCTCGTCCGAGAGGATCTGGTTCAATACGGTCAGCAGGTGCTTGAGGCCATAAATGTAGCCGCGATCCAGGCTCTTGCTGGGGAAAACGTGGGCAAAGTCGATCATCTTGACCTCCACCTGCGCGTTGCCTTCGCTCAACCCGGTCGCCTCGCCTCCTCCGCCTTGCACGAGGTCCTCTTCCCTCCCGCCGCCCTTCGCTCGCTCGTCGTACTCGCCCTTCCTTTCAACTTGGAATTTGTTCCCATTGCCGTTTGGCGGTTGCCGGGACAACCAGGTCGAGTTGTCTTGCGGCGGCAATTTCTGGCGCGTCGTCGTTCCTAAAGTGCCGTCGTCTCCGCTGATGCCTTGATGATGAGCCTTAGCGCACGGGCGCAGGCCAGCTTTCCTGTGATTGCTGCAAATGGGGTCGCGGGGGCAATCGTAGGGCGCCGCCGCCTGAACGTTGTTGTTGTTGTTGCACTCGGCCATCTTTTCGTTCTTTTCACCTACCTCCTGGCTCCTTTCGTCCTTGCCGACGGCGGCCGGGCTGTTCGCGGGGGCGCCGATGAGAGGGACGCCGCTCGAGGAGGAGGGGAGGCCCTCGTAGACGAAGAGAAGAGAGCTGGCGTAGAAGACCAGCTGACGCTGCGACTCAAACCAGCGGAGGATATTCTGCACTCTGCGAATGCTGGCGACCACCGCATCCTTCCTCAGGCAAACACCGTTGTGAAAGAATTTAGCCAAGCCTGAAGGAGAGAAAACGGAAAAAGACTTCAGACTGCGGGGCACACCGCTGGTGGGAGTTGCGAGTGACGAACGCTCTGAAATGTGCACGGATGAGATGGTTCTTTGGTTTTCAATGGTGAAATTGCATAATATGCAAACTGGAACTCAAGAGGTGTAAGATTGAGAGTTGGGAAATATTAGTAAAATGCGAGGGGGTGGAGGGGGGGGGTCGATTTGAACAAAACAAATTACTCATGAAAGACAAACGTACCATCTTTAATAGTCTCCTTCAACAGTCCCCTGCCATAGTGCTGGTCAAACATGTCAACAGTGTCGCTGCAAAGCTTGTAAACCTGGAAGAAAAAAAAAAAGAACTATTGTAATAAACATCTATATATTTAATATATACGGTACAAAATATTTTAGACGATTCCTACAAAGGGTTTCAAATGTAATCCACTTTCTTCACGTCTCGAGGGATACAATGAACGGTGTGGTGTTAGTGCCACCTGGCGGTTTCATACTGTAACTACGTCTAAAAGCAAACCAAAAAAAGAAAACAGCAAAATCAACTGAACTGACGTCAGCATTATGGTTTTGATATATATACTCGCACACAACCCGTTTCCGAATCAACGTTTCAATGCACCCGAAGTCATCGAACGGATCTGACCGGCGTTCTTTTGAGAAAGTTTCCTCTCAGGTTGCAGAGTTTGAAGCGCTGTGGCGGAAAGTCTCACAGGAAAGGAGAGTATATCTCACATGACAACAAAGTATGAACTTTCTGGGCATGTGTGAAGGATTTTCCCTGAGATTTTTGTGCCTTTCCGTAATATTGATACAAAAGGGAGAATCGTGGTGGGGTGAAGTGGAAAACTATGAGACGAGAAAAATATATCCTGGAAGGATAATTTACTCAGGTCGGTTCCGAGCGTTGGAGCCAGAGGCAACTGAACGAGACAATCTAATAATAATAGAATAATCTTGTACCTGCTCTAATTAACTCATTCACTCCCAAACACGTCTTTAAACGTCTTTTCAGACTTGGTCTAGAATTGGCTGGTACTCAATGAGTTAAAGACGTGAAACCAGCCATCGCATTTCGTCTTACGCAATGTTACCTCGAATTTTCCATCCGTCTGATCATTCATCAAAACTCCCTGAGCATTCATTGGACCACAGTGAGCAACATCAGACATGCACAAGGTGGCCAAACTAGTATCACGCCTGTCCAAAACCGGTGTTTTGATAGAATTCATTCATTCATTCATCTTCCGAACCGCTTTATCCTCACTAAGGTCGCGGGGGGTGCTGCAGCCTATCTCAGGTGTCTCTGGGCAGTAGGCGGGGGACACCCTGAATCGGTTGCCAGCCAATCGCAGGGCACACAGAAACAAACAACCATCCGCGCTCACACTCACACCTAGGGACAATTTAGAGCGTTCAATCAGCCTGCCATGCATGTTTTTTGGAATGTGGGAGGAAACGGAGCATCCGCAGAAAACCTACGCAAGCCCGGGGAGAACATGCAAACTCCACACAAGGAGGCCGGAGCTGGAATCGAACCGCAATTTGGATACGCTCCTGCTTCGGGGCAATGTGGCCATCTGGAATTTCAGGAACATTAATACGGTATCTCTATGAAATAGATAGATATTTCTGGTCAGGCTTTTCATACAATACCTCAAAGGTTGAAGATTTAGAGTTCAGGGCAGTAGCATTTTTCACATAAGTAGCATTTGCCGTGTCTTGCTAATTGTACAACGCGCTGGATGAAAACTGCAAGCAGCACGGTAAATGTTAGAAACATCCAAAGCCGATGTTCAAAGACTGTTAATGTGCCGTTGAAAAGCCTCGTCGTTTGTTTTTTTGTAGTGAAACAAGAGGTCAAAACAACCAAGCGCGGACATATTTTCCGAATATCCCCAAAATTTACCGTTGGCCCAAGGCTTGTAACCTTATACTGAGACATATTACACAACTGTAACAAGATTTGTTGTGTTTGTATACTGAGGATATCTGAGAGCAAGCAGGAAACGATCAAGATACAAACAACGGAAGGGAAATGGAAACAAAGTTTTAAATATTTGACTTGCTTCCTTTCGAAAAGATAAGATGGACTATCAGTCTTTCCTGTATTCTCCCACCCCTGTGGACCGAGTAATCAGATTCCTATGAACGATGTGTGTTCAAAGGTTTTCACTTGCTGATCAGCTGTGCGTGTTTTCTGTGAGTAATCGGTTAGGCACCACGAGAACTTGCGTTTGGTGGGGGCGGACCATTTATGATTTTAACAGAATTTGGGGGTCGAAGCAGATTATTACAGATCAGTGTATTGTTTTTTTTTTAATGCTGTAATAAGTATCAAAAGTAGCAGAGGTCAAATACAGGACCAGCGAAAATGCAAGAGTCTCTGTAAATGATCACACATATCCATATTGTACAAAGCGTAGTGCATCTCATTCGTTTATCCGACTAAAATATGAATATTAAATGACGCACCGTATATTCCCATATTTACATTTTTCAAAAGTGACCTTATAAATCTCACTCACCCTCATGCCAAGGACCAGGAAGCCCATCTCTTCCATCAGTGGGTATTTTCTGATCTGTTGCTCCCTTTTCTCCTGCGAGGCAAATGGATCGTAACTTCTCTGGCCCAGCTTCACATCCATGATGCACGGCCTGACGAAGCGTCGGGTCACGTCCTCCAGCTTCATGTACAGCTCTGAGGCAGTGACAGACAAGAGAGACGATGTGGCAAAGCGGGCAAGGCCGTTCCGTGGCGCCAAACTCAAGAAATTGCTTGAACGGATAAACACTAAAATGATGATGAGCGTTATCACCTTCATCATGTTTTGTATATTGTCGTCGATACGTATGAGCAGATATGCAAACATGGTTCCATACCATTTGGTGCATCAGGAGAGGACAAAGTGCCGTAATATTTTGGGAGATGCGTCTGGAGCTCCAGAAGACACGGGTCACGGCAATCGTCTGCATATACCTAGAAAACAAATATGGCCATATGTATTACCGTATTTTCCGCACGATAAGGCACACCCAAAAGCATTCCATTTTCTCAAAAGTCGACGGTGCACATTATAATGCGATGCGCCTTCTATATGGATAAATATTCTGATTTCTTGGGTGTAGTAGATTTTGTGAAGCGCTTTGTTTCAGCTGCAGCGGTTGTGAAAGTTCTATATCAATGAAGCTGTATTCCTTTAGGTTAGCTCCATCTAGTGGATGCATAACGCAACCGCAGCCACTATTATAGCTTTCATTCTATGCGCCTTATAATGCGGTGCACCCTATATTTCTCCATTGCGAGACTAATAAAGGGTTTCTAATCTAATCTAAATGAAAAGTTTTAAAATAGGCCAGTCACTGAAGGTGCGCCTCATACTCCAAAGCGACTTATACTGTGGAAAATAGGTAGGTATATTAACTCCTTCAGTACCAGCCAATTCTGGACCAAGTCTGAAAAGACGTTTAAAAACGTCTTTGGGAGTGAATGAGTTAATAGATCCATTTGAAATTACAACTATGGTTAGGTGTTGATGTAAAACACACTGTGTGTACAGTACTAATGTATTCCTATGTGTTTTGGTGGCGGAAAATACGGGACTCAGTTTGAGTGTGTGTGTGGGGGGGGGGGGTTGCATACACTGTATGTGCGTGCATGCAGATGAGTACTGTATTACCATGCTGTAAAACTGCATCTCCCTTGGTCCTCTCGGTGGAGGTTGCAGTTGCTTCAGGACTGTTCCATCCGGATGTTGCAGAATCCCTTCAAACAAACAAATCAAGTGTATGGATCTCATAACACAGTCAAGCCATTTGGCTGGGTACTGTTAGTGAAGCTGGAAGTGTATTTAAATACATCATTTGTAAACACAGTCAATCAAAGAAGTGAAAATCTATTTAGCCGCCGGCATGCTAACATACGTCAACGTATTGTATATAAGTGTAGTAACGTGAAAATGAAGAACAAAAGTTCAGAATCATCGGCACGGTTGGAATGGCTTAAACTAGTTGCGAAATCTGGAAAGGAGGAATAACTATGGAAGGTATTTTTTCTTCTTATTATTTTTGTTTTTTAATTTTTGTGTCAAATGTGGAATTCTGAAAAATTGTTCTCAAGGTGTCTCGACTGAGCTCCGCATTTTGAAATTGAATGGCTTGAATCAGGTGATAAACATGGAAAAAGTGGGTAATCGGACCATTTTGGTTGCAGATCGTATATATATATATTGTATATATATATATATATATATATATATATATATATATATATATATATATATATATATATATCAAGCTAATCGTTTAGATCAGTCGAGAAATGTGAAACGATTAGAATATCTACCTTGATTTTTGTCATATCAAAAAATGCTTTCCAAAATGTCCTGAATAACCTTTTTGACATTTGGAACGGTTTGAATCGGTGGAAAACGTGGAAGGATGAGGTATACAAATTGTTACATTGAGGACAATCTAAAATCAGTGCAATCAATGGAAAAAAATGGGACGAGGTGGAAAAAAGAATTTCCAATATATATATATATATATATATATATATATATATATATATATATATATATATATATATATATATATATATATATACACATACAGAATTAACTTCAATTGTAATTATTGGATTGCATTCATATGAGTCCAAATGATTTCCAAACACATCTGCGGTCAGCCACGCCCCCTTCCAGTAAATCAGCCAAATCCGGACGTGGCCTCTCGGACTTAGATTTACTCACGGGTCATCTGACCAGATGAAATACTGCTGACATCAGACGTGAGCCCATTACATAAGTAAAACGCATTCATACAGTATGTCATCTTTCAATTATGCGGCTGTCGCAGATTTGGCGGAAGCCAAGTCAAATCTATCAGTTCCTTTTTTTAAATCGACACAGTATCAAATGGTTTGCTTTGGTTGGGTCTTTCTCAAATAGGACAATATATCAAGTTGAAAGGACAAGAGGAAGAAGCCAGCCTGGGAATGTGTGCGCTCTTCTGCATTGATGGGGATGGTGCCTCGGCCACACCGCAGTTCGATGTTTGTGTTTCATCATTTTTGACAAAGCAGCATTTTTCTCCTTTTGATGCAGAATGATGTGCATGGGAATATTTACACGATATTATTGTTAACAGGCTATCGATGAGTAATGCAAGGCAGGTACAACAGGCAACCTCTTGTTACTGTTGGGTGGGGGGTGAAAAAAATGTGTTTTGATTACTCCTACGATTATAACCGCATTTTCATTTCAGCAGTCATGCTGGAGTCTGTGTGGGAAGACAAATGCAGATTCTTATGTATTCTGGATATGTTGCCGATTACATTTACATAGGAAACGCTGAAAGTGTTGTCAGGCCATGATTTATTATCAGGAATGTGTTTTTTTTTTATGGCTAAGAAAAAGATATATGGAGATAAACTGGCAAGGGGTTTATTTTGCACAGAGGAGAAGTGGTTGCTTGTTACGGTTCTATTAGCAAGGAAATCTTGTCGGAGGCTGACTGGGATACTGTTTATTTGTTATCTTCCACTGTATTGTCAAAGAATGTAGAACATGGCGAAGACGTACGCAATCTTAAATCACATTTGTACCGCTGCTTTGCGTACAAAAGTAGTACCGTATTTTCCGGATTATTAATCGCTCTGGAGAATAGGCCGCACCAGACATAAAATGCATAATAAAGAAGAAAAAAAAACACTGCACTGGAGTATAAGTCGCATTTTGTGAGGTAAATTAATTTTGACAAAATCCAACATACAAGAACAGACATGTCATCTTGAATGGCAATTTAAAATTAAAATAAAATAGAGAACAACAGACTGACTCAGTGTACAATATGCTAACGTAACATGACGCATAAACAACGAACTGAGAACATGCCTGGTATGTTCAACATATGTTAAGAGTTATTCAGACAAGTACAGCATAAACAACATACTAAGAAGTGTACAATCAATTTCGCTCTAAATCACTAAATCCAATGATATCTTCATCCTCCGTGTCACTTTTAAACAACTCGGGAGGTAGAAGATGCGGCGCTTCCTATTCTACACCGCTTATTACGTCAGACTCATCGACGACTTATCAACACGCGCCTAGAGCGCCCTCTTGTGGTTCAAAGTGAAAACAACATGTGAAATTACAGTATATAATAATGTGTTTATAATTTCACACAAATTACACCCCTGGCCAAATTATGAAAAAAACGGCGATTTATAGTCCAGAAAATACAGTAATCGCAGATTTAGTGTATATTTAAATTTAGGAAAGCCATTATATCGGCCATTATGTCAGCAAAGATGCGGTATTACATCTTTGTATAATACCGCTTCAAGAAACTACTTTCAATGGCCTTAAATTAGTTCCCATTTTTCAACAATACCTACGGAGGGCGACGCAAGTGTCGGCCTGGGCAAACAGGCAATGGGAGGAGCGCTCTCGTGTTCAGTCAGCACCAATACAGGATGAGCGGGATTCCACTATTTGGTCAACATAGCATGGTGTACCATTGCCTGCGGAGTCTATGACTTCAGTGTATGCGACCGATGTGTTAATGATTACTCAAGACCAAGCCCAGAGATAAAGCAAGATAACGTCGGGCTGCTGAACTCAATGCTGCTTTGTTTTCGACAGATAGAGAGGCGAGACAGGCAGGTATCCCTCTCAAAGAAACACCGATTTCATTTGAGACTGGTTTAATCGTTCTTCCACTCTGTTTGTGAGCAATATGAAATGTGAGAAAAAAAAAGTACTTCATTTATTCATCATTGAAGTAACCTTAGTAGCAGTCACCCACGCACTAAGTTGCTACCAGTAGCGAGTCCCCGGGCAAAATGCTGTTCACATGCAGCGATCACCTTGAGATTAAATACAAACTATGACTAAATACTGACTACCATGTCCTAACATGAAGCGTTACAAAGCACACGAGATAGTCGCTAAAAGGTGGGACTGGGCCATGAACTCATTCAGTACCAGCCAATTCTGGACCAAGTCTGAAAAGACGTTTAAAAACGTCTTTGGGAGTGAAGGAGTTAATCGACTTAATCAATGAACAGCCTCCTCCTCCACCACCACCACAAAAAATAAAATTTGGTGGATAAAAACCTCTGGGAATTTAGCTTAAGTAGGGGCTGACCAATATGGATTTTTTTTTTCAAGGCCGATGCCGATTCCTGGCATTCAGCAGAAGAATATTCTGATAATCGATTCATCAGATTATTTAGGGGAATGAATAGAATATATTTTTTTGTGGGCCTCTTAACTCTTCCAAAAATAAAGATATGAATTACAGGTAGAACACTTGACTGTTTTATCATAACGTTTCCTTGAAATGTTCATCTTTACAATTGAGAAAAATCTGCAAAACGTTGTTGTTTGTTGTTGTCATGGGGGATGTTTGAATATCATTATCTTTGTCTAATGTTGTAATGTGTCAATCAAATAAAAACAAAACAATCCACAAAAATCCACCCATTTCACAATAACTAATATTGCCCAATTAAATCGCCCTAATTTTAAGGCGGTATTCAACGGCCACCCCAAAAAGCATCAAATAATTTGGTTAGGCAGAGAAACACTTTCAGCTTTCTGTCTGGATGTAAACTGTGGAAATGTTTAACCTCTCATCCACTATATTGAGGACTCACAAAAGGCTCCAAAGAGACAGTTGTATTTTTGTGCAAGATGGCTGTCTCCCAAAACTAATATTTGACCGAATGACACTTAAACTCCTAACTGTGCACATTTTCAGTTCAGTACTCTGCTCGGCCGCGCCTTATGCTCATTTACACACTAATATATATTTTAAACCTTTCAGGGACAGCGGTTACTACAGTGGACAGGTTATGTTATCAGGTTAAGGGTTATGATTATTGGTGCATGAAAGGGTTAAATAAACTTCAATTTATTTTTGTGAAAAAAAAAAAAAAAACATTTGTCCAAAGAGGTTTCCTTGATAATAATGCCCCACATCCAACCCATAAATGCAGAAATAGCTTGAAAATTCATATTTCATACAACGTTGTCAACTATATGGCTGTACTTGTTATTTTCAGGTCTGCAATTTCTTAGAATTCAAGATCACTTTCTGCTAGCGACTGTGCACTACACACCTCTCTCAAAACAAAGGTGTGTCTATTCCGATCTCATAGTGACATTATGGTCAATAGTGCGACGACATGAGTAATAGTTGTGCTGTGATTGGCATTGCTTCAAAATGGAAGACTGATTTCTATTAAATGTGCCCTTTCAGATTTTCTGCAACACAAATGAAACAAATTTGGCTTTGACAGAAGGGTGCTCGGTGAATTAAAGTCATTTCTTCCGTAACCACATTCCAGTAATGTCAATGTGTTGGGCTAACGCTGAAGAGCATGTTTAGCTACTTTTATGTGTTTATACACTGTAGGATTAGTTTTAAAAATGTGTCGATCAATAAGCCACACTCATGAGTGCCCATTTGGAGTTGCGTTCACTGCGTTCGGGTTTTTCATCTGACCAGCATACACAACTAGCACAACTTGGCGATTTCGGCAAAGATCCACTTGCGACACCTGATGTAAGTTTTTACAAATTCGTAGTTGACGAGCCCCCGTCAAAAACCCAGGTAAGGCCATTTTTCAAATCCAAATGTTTCTATGTAGTATATATATTTCTTTTCTGCTCCAACCAAATATGCAATATATTGGTTGACTTACAGACATTTTTAGACCGATGTAGTTTCTAAATTATCAGAAGACCTTGGCCAGAAATTGGCGCATTTTTACCAGTTTTAATGAGTCATACCTGATGATGCTCATGTAAATCAATTGATCCTTTGAAATTTTACAAACACACCAACACACGTGGATGAAATTCATGTCGGGGTGAAGCTGTACTTACCCACTTTATCCACGCCATACTTGTGACCGGCAACCTGATGTGACAGCGGCACGCAGCCATTCAGATGAGCCGGCCCTTGTGTTCCAATTGGCCGGTGACCGCTCATCTCTTTGGTGGAAGCAGCCGGGGAGATGCACGGGGTCATGTTGACCCCGACAGCGGAAGTCAGGTCCAGTCTACCAAGCGCTAAAGATGACTCCATCATCACTTGATGATGGTGACTTGCTGACATTTGTAATAAACGACGGGGCCCAGCAATCTTCGTTCTCAAGCAAAATACATATATATATTTTAAAAAGTCACTGTATGGATTCACATACTTATTACGTAACCAGCGCCCTCGATGCAGTTGCAATAAAGTGTTGGGGCGTGAGGTTGTGAAGTCTTATGGGAAGTGGCCCAATCCAGACGAAAGCAAAGACACAGCGGCTCCGTTTGCTGCTTTCGATTCCCGGCAGCAACTTCAGTGACGTAGGACAAGACTGTTATCCACGCTGTTACCGACGTTGAAGCAGAGCTCCCGAAACGCGCGGATTCTATGATTTTCATATCTTGATCAGCAGCATAAATACAATCTGGCCACATCCCACTTCCTGACAGCGTCAATTAGCGTCAATTACAGGTGAACCAAGCACGATTTCCGCTTAGGGATTTCAAAATAAAACCAAAGAGGTGTCGTGCAATACGCACGACGTGTCAGTACCAACCATTACAATGTATTGCACCATTCCGGTTGTAACATGTAACATTTTAAATGTCTTTATGAAGCAATATTATCCCATTGCCAATAAAATGTAGGAACTTTCACCAAGCCCGTTCCCCTTTTCACCTGGTGCTGTTGACGCTCCCGTAGACTGATGTTGCGACACATTAAGTTCAGAGTGGTTTCCATCAACAAAATCGAAAGCAGACTACACTAACGAAGAGTAAAACGTACCGGAATTACGAAAACGCTCTAGTCAACCTTCAGAATGAAAGCCAACCCTTATCAGTAAGACGAAACGTGACCCTCGTCAGCCTTAAACCTCGATTTTAGCATAGATACGTGGGATACAGGTAGGGCAATACTTTCGGTTCAAGTGACGATATCCAATGAGTTGCGACATTCCCAAACTGTCGCAAATAATACTTTCACTGCTTTACGGCAGCTGTTTAAGGTTTTTTTCCCCCTGAACTTTATTGTATCAACAGACGTTTACAAAACACATGAAAAGTGGCAGAGAGCTAATGAGATTGTGTTCATAACATTATTATAATTTTATAGCCTACTGAAGAACACGTAGACGAATAAATCCATGTGTGTGTGTGTGTGTGTATATATATATATATATATATATATAAAATATAAATACATAATGTGTATCCAACAGTACAAATAATGTATATACAGTATTCTCAATACATCTAAAAGTACATGACAGGTATGATGTTGTGTAGATTGTTCCTACCACACCCTTTGTATTTATTCATGCCCTTGCTCATTTTATGTTACTAACTTGTGTAAATACAGTAACATTTCCTCTATATTTTCAGAATCGCCCAAGAGGGATAAATAAAGTTTTCTGAATCTAAATTGGGCCGGGAAAAATATGTACTGGTACATTTTTTAGGAAGGGGGATGTGTTTGATATAATAAACTTTTAGTTAATAATTGAACATTGAATTGGTCCCTTTGGCCTTGGTGGAAGCTAATCACTTTCTGCTGTTCAAATAAGATAAAGTGTTCTAACATCCTGACAAAGTGGATAACTCATCTCACGCCATTTCTCACAAATTACCATGTTCCCACATGAGCCCACCTCTGTAATTGCATGGGCAGTTATACTTATCTGTTGAAATGTAATCCACTCTAATTGGGATGAAATTTCACAAACAAAGATAACGAGTAAACACAGTTGACCGGGAGTGCACTGTATGCATTTGTCCATCACAACATAATGAGGTTTTTGCATGCTCCTATCTGGCATTACATAAAGAGTTGCTCCAAAATTCAGTAAAAATGATCATTTAAATATTTCCTCTCAGAGTTCAGAATACTTCTCAAGTGGGCTTCTTAATCGTGTCATGTTGTTGGAATTTTGAACTGCTCAAAGTATTAAGACAATTTACATCCCAGTTCATGTTGTTTTTTGGGTCATATTGCTGGAAGGGCCTTCAAAACGACACTCGGATGACAATACTGCGAGTCAAAGTGTTGTGTTCCCTGCATAAATTGTCATATTTGCTTTCAGTGTTGCATCACTGTCATCATTAAGAATAATTTAATCTAACTACAGTTTGTGTGAATAGGTTCATTGTCAATTGCAAATTGTCTTTGTTGCATAATCCTACAATGTACTGTACTGCTTATGCAAATCACAATATATTTTATGTAATGTGATTTACAGACGTGCTAATTTATATCATACGGGAAATATAGTTACTCATTTATCAGTAGTTACACTTGATGGGGTATTCTTAACACTGCACAATGTAAAGTAACCATTGCAATTGAAACGCCAACGCTGCATCACAATTATAAAACGTCAACGTGTGTTTGTTTTCCGGTTGGAGCTCGTAAACTCCATTTCCCATAATCCTCCGAGGTCTCGCCACCGTAAACTGAAGGCGGAAACAAAAGAGCTCTCATAAATTCACAAACCGTAAACCGGCTGTTGGCAAAGGAAATGAACTGTAATTGCTGATTGTGACAGCATCTATATCGAAATTGAAACGGGGAAAAAAAGTGACAGGAAGTATTTTGAAGTTCGGCTACACCAGTCAACATGGCACTGAAGAGAATAAATAAGGTAACTGACCAGCTTTGCTAGCGGCAGATAAATGGACCGTCGAAGGCTCATGATTGGACAGAGTTGCTGTTACTAATGTTTTCTCGCTTTCCCGGCATTTAAAGAGCTGCTGCAGAACTCAGTAACGGTTTTAGTAACGATCCGTTTGTTGACACCGCCGACAACAGACGAGGCAGACAATGTCAACTTCAAAGTTTCGGGTTAGCTTGCTAAGCTATGCACAATTGACACATACCTCCAAGTGTTCCTGTTGGACCACTTTGGCTCGGAAAGTTGAAAATCAAGCTTAAGGTATCTGTCATCAACAATTAGCTATATTTTGGAAGCTTACGTGTACTGCATAGGAGTCCGCAATGGACTACAAATTGGTTTTACTAGCCCCGTTTTACAAATTTTGTTTACAATTTGAATTCGGAAACTGTTGTTTTTAGTGAAATTGTCAGTAAGTGACGTCAAGTACCTTCATTGTGGAACTGAAATGATGCTGATAGATATCAGATCCATTCATTTCTTGGAACAATTAATAAACAAAATTAATGAGTTGCAAAGTAATCAGTGGATGTTGTGTTTTGTTCAGGAGTAACTATAGTCATCGGTCATGCAGTGTAATGAAATTAAAGTAAAATGCTACAATGTAAATCATCCACCGAATGACTGACAGCAGTATTGTGTGTGTTTTTGATTAGGAGCTGCAGGACCTGCAAAGAGACCCTCCAGCACAGTGTTCTGCTGGACCCGTGAGCGACGACTGTGAGTAAACAGATTTCAGTTCACTATTCGCATTGAAGGAGTTCATTGGCAAAGGTACATGTTCATTGATGCGACATGATCGGACTTAATCAAAGGAAGGAGGCAAATGAGGGGTTTGTTCCGGAAATACAAGATTTTGAGAGATTTATTTTAATATGCACAGGAATAAAATAGGACTGAAGTATTTTGAAAAATAATAAAACATTTTTTTCCAAAGTCCTCAACCTATACAGTATATATTGTTTGACAAACTCAAGCAATACCTGTGTTACAATCTTATTGGTTAGTTTTATGCTTAAATAAAGGAAAATGATATCAAAGGGATATCAAAGTAAGGCCAGCATAGCCAATTTCAAATGTCTCCATCTTATATTTGTCTCCCGTTTTGATTGCAGTGTTTCATTGGCAGGCGACAATCATGGGCCCGGTGAGTATCACACCATTGCTTCATTACTTTCAAGTTTTGTTTCCACTCGGCTGTGACAACAGTGAGTCACGAACCAGACACAAACGCAGTGCCAAATCACACTTCTCATGTCGTTTTGGCTCATGAATAAACAGCTACTTTAACTTCTTAACATTAAAATGTGCATTTTGAAGTTGGGTTGCAATGACATGAGCGGGTATACCTAATTTTGTGGCCCGTTAATACAAGTTTTAAACCACGAGTTTGAAAGGAGGGTTGGTTTGTTTGGAAATATGTAGGGGAATGCCAAGAATGTTTTGTTTAGTTTTTTTTTCCAAAAGAGAATGCACACTGCTGATGCCTAAAATTAAGAAATTTCAATCACGTTTACGTCGGAATATGGATTTACATTTGTGACTATGCGAAATAATCATGTCATTCTAAAATAGGATTTTGAAACAAAACCTCATGACAGAATCATGGATTTGTGGCGTGAAAGCGTCTTCAACAAGATACAGTCATGTTTATTTTTCGGAATTTACATTTCAACCTATATTGGGCGCTTTGCACACACAGTTGCACATAACAGGTTTTGAGCCTGCATTATAAAATTATATTCAGTTGAAAATTTACAGTCGTTGGCGGTAAACCAGCCAACCAAAAATAATTTGACACAAGATTAGCACTGACCACTATTGAAATTGCCCATCTATTGAAAGTTAGTTTGTTTTGCAAAAACATCACTTCTAATGGGGGCAGAAACATGAGCGCAACTGGATGCATGTCAAAACGAAGCATTGCCATTGGTTCGTGCCGTATGCGCAGTAATTCGCAATTTACAGTGGTGCAGAGATGCGCTCACCTGTATTAGACTCCAACTAAAAAAGCTTTTATTGTGAAATGTCTTACCAATTGTGTAATTTCTCCCATACCTTTGTCAGCCTGACAGTCCTTACCAAGGAGGAGTTTTCTTTCTCACAATCCACTTCCCCACCGACTACCCCTTCAAGCCACCAAAGGTGAGAGGGATTGATCTTTTTCAAACAATGATCAACGGATAACCGCTAAAAAGTCACACAAAATGACAATGTTTCAAGCAATGTCACACATTACATCATTTTAAGATACCAGCAAATGTTTAGTGCCCTGAATTAACTCCACACGCGCGTTTTCCTTTTTCATTGCCCCAAGACCTTCATGTGCCTACCACACTTGAATTTAGTGGCCGTCAAAAGATGAACTTCATTTACTTTCCTGATACTTTAATCCAGCATCCTGATCTTTTTTTTCTTAATTTAAAGCAAACAAAAAACTCTTATGAATGTTGAACTAAAATTGAAAAAAAAAACGCAAATCCCTAAATGGGTCAGAAAATTGATGGATGGAAACTTGACTGCAGTTCACAAGCACTAGTGATGAGCAGCGATATTCCTCCACCGCTATACTGTACAGTATATTGATAAATAGGTGACATATGCCCTCTAGTGGCTAACATAAATATTACCAGAGAACAGCAAGCAAGCGCTCTCTACAAAATAACCTGGTCCCAGGTCTTGTTTACTGGAGATGATTGTTCAAGTCCCACCAAACCTTATTAATACACAGGTGATTAGGTGAGTAAACATTTCAGGGCGTGTCCCATTTTTGCATCTTTACAAACAGCCGGGAGCGTTCCAAGTCGATGTGGATCTTAACATTCTCTGCCAAGTCTCGTATTTGTCAGTACCTTGGTTAACTGTCTGTGTGATCGCCACTTTTCTAGGTATCGTTCACGACAAAAATTTATCACCCAAATATCAACAGCAACGGGAGTATTTGTTTGGACATTCTACGGTCGCAGTGGTCTCCTGCTCTAACTGTGTCAAAAGGTACTCGCAGTCGATGTTTTTTTTTTTTTTCCCCCATGTTGTGTGTATATAGAAAATACAAAGACAATGGTTGCATCTCATGTGTTTTTCTGCCTCTTTCAGTGCTATTGTCCATATGTTCTTTGCTGTGTGATCCAAACCCGGATGACCCTTTAGTTCCAGATATAGCACAGCTGTACAAGAATGACAAAGAAAAGTTAGTATGCACGCACCCAAAGTCGACAGTTTGGGATTTCTGTGGAACTTAATCTTCCCCTCTTCTTCTCTCTCTTCAGATACAACAAACTAGCAAAAGAATGGACCCAAAAGTATGCCATGTAACAAAAACAAAGTTGCATTTTAAACATGGTTTTTTTTCCCTTTGTATTTTTGAAGTCACAAAACACTGTAAAATATAGGAAGGAATGAAGTAATCTCCAATCAACAGTACAATGACGTTATTCTCACCCCTTGAGGCTCACGCAGCTCGAGTAAAAGCAGCATGTTTCAGTGCTTTAGTCATTTTAAAAATTGGAAAGTTTTTGTTTCGAATTGTAGCATTCTTCTCGTTCGAGTAAAAACGATAAGCTGCGCTTCAGCCACAAGGAGTAATGCCAAATATGCTTTCCCTGATTTAACTGTATTTCTAGAATTCAAAATGGACACTCTATTATTATTTTTTGTAATCTCCTTTAACAATATAACTTGGACTTTCTGTATGCAATTACACTGAATGGAACAATGTACAGGTGCTGTCCTTCCAAAACAAAGCTGTTTAGAAATTAATAACTCATTGCTGTCTTGTTTTTGTTTGGTATTTTGAAAAAGTATTCCTATTTCACCAAATTGGGATAATCTATATGTCGACTTCCAAGTGAAAAGAACTGACTTTTCTCCCCTGAGAATTGCTCAGGTGCTTTTTTTTTCCTTTTTGATTTAAAACGGATCATATTTGTAGTTTGTCTTAAAGGTTAAAATGTGATTGACATTTTTATCACAGTTACAGAAAGTGTGAGAAGCTTTTCGTTGTGTTCCTGTACAAATTGTTTCACGTGTCTGACGCCTACAGGGCAAATTTTGTACTAAAATAAAGAATGGTACAGTCCAATTGTAGCTTTCTTGTCTACATTCAAGTATGGGGAACAAAGACAAACATGAATTAAAAGCAATTTGCAAAAATATTTTTTAATACACCATGTTCTTTGCCCTGCAAATGAGATGAAGCATATAAACATGCCCCACTGTACAAACGTCAGCAACGGAAAGTAATGCGGTGAGTGGACTGCAACTTCCAGTTATTTTAATTAAAACTTTTTCAAAAAAATCATAAGCAATGACATAAAGCACAGGTGTCAAACTCGAGGCCTGGGGGCCAGATCCGGCCCGCCAGTCATTTTATGTGGCCCATGAAAGCAAATCGTGTGTCAACCTGCTAAAATCTGTTCCGAAATGTCAAATTGTCACGTGTAATAAATAACGTTGAGATTTTACAAATTATTTTGTTACCCAGTTTTTAGTCACTTGAACAAACCATTATAATTGACTGGACTGATTTCAAAACAAGTAATCTATTAATTTGTTGTGTACAAGTAAACATTTTGTGGTTTCACTGTCGTAGCAGCCCTCCGAGGGAAGACGCAACTCCAAACTGGCCCGCGACTAAAATGAGTTTGACACCCCTGACAAAGTAATGGTGGCCCTGAGTATGTTGACTCACATTTACTATTGACAGGACAAAAGTGCCGTTGTTTGGCGGTTCTGTTGAGTTTTGTATCCATGGGACATCCCTTTGTTGAGCTTTCGAGGATTGATGTGCCCGATGCTGAATCGTATTGTACTTTACCAATCGAAATTTTTACTCCCCTGAAACACAAGGTACTCATTTCTGGTTTTAATGAATTATATAAAAAAATATTTACATTTAAGGTCACGGTCGCAGCGCCAAAGGCAAAACTCAATTGTGGATTAAACTTAAGAGGCAGCTTCGGATAGAGAGAACGACAGCTTTTATGATCGTTCCTTTATACACCCGCAAAGGAGTCTATTTACTCTTTCCGAGTACGCCACAAAAGTTGAATTGCAGCGAACTGACTCTTGAAGATGTTTCACCTTTAACCCAGAAGTCTTTTTGTTCTAAAACTGCTACTGAGGGTGGCCTAAACAGTTATAAGGATTCAGGGGCAACTTCTTTTTTAAACTGGGCCAGGTAGCTTGGAATATTTTTTTCTCCCCTTTATAAATAAAATCACCACTTAAAAACAGTGTTTTATGTTTACTTGGTTGTAATTCCTGTTACTTATTCTTTGTCAATCAAATTCCATTCTGCAGGTGGACAAAGGCAAAAACCATAAAATATTTCACATCTCATGCGTTTCAAATTCCATTATGCAGGTTTACAAAGGCAAAAAAAAATTTTTTTTTTTTAAATGTCAGTCAATATCCAACTTCGGGCAAGCTAACTTACTGGTTATTTTCAACAGTACTGATAACAAACATACAAAGATGCATTACATTTAGAAGAACAAAAAGACAGTCAAGCGTCCATGTCATTCAACGAACGGTGGCCTGTAATTAATTATGACAGGTGGTGTTGGAATCAATAGATATTTTGTCATAATTTGAGCACATTCACTTTTGGTTGGCTATACTGTAGCTAAAAATGTCCCATAGTTAGATACACCACCCAAAATGACATAATATATCCCAATTAAATGTGCATAAAAGGAACAAATGCCACATTAAAAAATACAACCCACATTTGGCCACTTAAGAGTCCAAAATATTTTTTTTCCCTCCATTCTTCTCAATAAGCAAAGTGATATATTTTTGTAGAACTGACATTGAATATCTCTTTTAACCAAGTCCATTTTGAACGAGTTGCATTTAAAAAATTTGAACTAGTACATTTTAAATGTCTTTTATTATATGTATCATAAGAATGATGCAGAAAAGAAATGCAGCATGGTAAGAGACATTCATTTTAAAGGGCGAGTTTGCTCTTTATAAGGCAAGGAACCATATTTGGTAATACACTTCTGCTTATATTAAATTGAGGTCAAAATGAACGGCCGCAGTCCATACAAAAAAAAAGTACAAATTGTGATTTCTTCCAGCCAATTAAAGAAAGGCAACGCTGAAAAAAAACTTGTGAACGTCAAAACAAACCGATAGTGTAAAAGATTTTTAAAAAAACATTTAAAACTATTTTCTCAAGGTTATATACTGTATCAAATCTGGCATTTGAACGTGGGTGTGTAGAGTTTTTAAAGCCACTGTGTGCATCAACTGCATTTATGTCTGCTTTTAAACAATACAGGTGGCTCGTCAAAAAATTAGATCATCATTAAAAAAGTTGATTTCTTTCAGTCATACTCTTCAAAATGTGAAACATGTGTAATGCATGCATGCATGCATTCCACACAGACTGATATACGAGGGTCATTCAACATTTGTTTTTTTCTTCAACACAGTCTTCCAGCACTGTCACACACTTTTCCCATCTGTGCACAAGCTTCCATATTCCCTCAGCGTAAAAATAATCTTTGGACTGACGTCTCAGCCAAGTCCCGTTTGGTCCCTTCAAAGCCTTCGTGAGAGGCATCATCTAGTCTAGTGGATGCATAGAGTAACGGCAGCCATTATTGTAGCTTCTATTCTATGCGCCCTATATATGAAAACAGTTTCGAAATAGGCCATTTAGTGAAGGTGCGCCCGATAATCCGTAGCGCCTTACAGTGCGGAAAATACGGTACATACTTTTCATGTTTACACTTTTTGGTCGGCCAACATTTCTAAACTCCTATCTTTGTGTAGTATTATTAGTATTATATTTATACTTATATATACAGTATCATATACGGTACATATATATTATATATAGGTATTATTCAATTTTTTGAGACAGAATTACAAAAAAAGTTTTCAGATATAATCATCTAAATTAAAATGAATTAACACTTGAAATGTATCAGTTTGTGTGGAGTGAACATATGCATTCACTTTTTGAATAGTCTGACTGGAATAAATCAACCTTTTCATGATATTCCAAATTTTTTTGACAAGCACCTCTATGTATACATATTTATGTACAGCATGTGTGCGTAAGTGTATGCATATGTGTCATATACTTCAACACATTGCCTGTCAAATTGGAAATCAATCTCCTTCCAGCAAATTGAATTTTGAAACTGAGATCTCCAGGTATACCGTGACTTTTACTTTTTTTTAAAGTTAATGTCGTCACAATTCTGCATGAGAGTGTATCCCATTTTAAAAGAAAAGCATACTTTTCAGAAAAATGAACGCTTGCTAGGCGGCACACGAGTGGTTAGTACTGTACATTCACCTCACAGTTTGAGTCCGGGCTCCAGTCCTCCTGTGTGGAGTTTGCTTGTTCTCCCCATGCCCGGGTGGGTTTTTCCTCCAGACACTCCAGCTTGCTCCCAAGTTCCAAAATATGCTTCTTTGGTTAATTGAAGGCACACGATTGTCCTCAGGTGTGAATCTGAGCGCGAGTGTATATTATTGACGACGTCCCCTGTGATTGCCTGATAAAGGCAGCTTTCAGCGACCCTGTTTGCTTCCATGTTTAAATCATCGTATACTTGATAGATTTCATTTACAAAAAATACTGACAAATATCCGATGTGAGAAAGTGACGAGTTTTACCATGTAGTCGCACTGCACTTGAGCTTGAAAATTGCTGTCGACCCGATCAAGGTCTGTGAGGCACATGAATGTGACGTTCATGTCAAAGGTAGCCCTGTTTCAGCTGTGTAAAAAAGAAAAAAAGCCCTTTTACAGGCACCAACGCTGCTCTCCAGGTTCGAAACAAGACTGACGTGTGAGCGCTCTTGAATAGCACCAACATGTTCGTGCCAAGAGCTTGTCTCCTGCCAAACACGTATGTCGAATACCTGACCGTTCTCTTCCCAAAGTCCAGTGGATCGGGTACATCGCGTTCAGGACTGCTGGCTGCTCCACTGGTTGGTCATGGGCCTCAGCAGTAGCTCCTCCACATGCCGAGCAACGTCCATGGTGTCATCCAAGTCGAAGTCTCCCTCTGTGTCCAACATGGTGTCCCCTCTAAAAGGAAAGCAACAGAAGCCACATTTAAACTTTTCTATGATGGAACTGAGTTTGACTGACAGGCGCAAAAAAAGATCATCCTATCAGTAATCCCAATCTAAAAAGAACATAAAAAGCATAATTTGGTTAAAACCTTTACAGTTTCCGTTTTACATCCTATTTGGGTTTGGTCTGTGGTTTTCTGGGTTTTGTTTATCGTTGCGGGAGTCTCAAAATCACTTTCATCAGTTTTCTGTCTTCGTCTTGCTCGGGACTGCTCTAATTCGCGTCCAGGTCCTGTCCAAGTATGCCCACTTCAATATTCTGTGTGTACAGTATTTACTCCGCTAAAATTAGGTTTAGATTTTGCCTGGTGTTTTTAATTTGCATTTTTGATGGTAGCCCTCTTTTTCATAGTTTTTAAAAATAATTTAAAAAAAAATTCATTCCTGTATTTGGGTCCAAATTCTCCTCCACCATTACACGTGACAAAATATTTTTTTTCTACTGTGTACACCACAGGTGTCAAACTCAAGGCCCAGGGGCCAGTTCTGGCCCACCATATCATTTTGTGTGGCCCACGAGAGCAAACCAAGCATGTCAACTTTTCCATGGTGCCTGTACAAAGTCTGAATCAAAATTTAAAATTGTCATATATAATCGATCATAACAGAGATGTTGCAAGCATAATCTCGTTACGTACTTATTGCATTAATGTGAACAATGGCTGAAGAAACCATTATTTTTGACTTCTGATTTCAAAACTAGTTATCCATCAATTTCTTGTGCACTGAATATTTAATTTGTGGAGGTGATTAAACACTAACACGGTTTTACAAAATTCACAAGTCATAATGACCCCCTCAGGAAAACCGTAACGACAATGTGGCCCGCGACGCAAATGAGTTTGACACCCTTGATGTACACGAATAGAAATAAGGATACATGCTTACATGTGGTAGGCAGCAAAATTGTTAGGATTAACAACAGAAGGAGAAGGCGTCTGGTCCATGAACGTGGGAGTTGTTCCACTGGGTTCAGGATTTGGAGTGGTGAATCTGTCAAAATTCAATGTGGACTTAAATATACATGATAAAAAGCAGATAATACTTTCAATATTACCCAGTATTCATTTAGGTATTCAATAAGATAACTCACTCTGGGACAACTTGTTTGATCTGTGGTTTGACGTAGCCATCCACCGCTTTTGCTGCAAGACGAACCAAAGTCATTAGGATCAATTTTAATAACTCAATCTGCATTTTGCAATCTCTTTTGTTCAAATTTAAATTCAGAATTTTAGATTTCTTAAACTCATTTAATGCCAAAACATAAAATTACGCTTGCAAAAACCTTGTCAGTTAGTGCCAAAACGTAAAATTATGTGTTTGGTGTTTTTTATTTTGAAAAATGTAATGAAGGGTTTTGCGCAGCTCCTCAAGAAGTATCAAGGCTTGAGGAATGATTTCAGTAGACACACACACACACACACACACACACACGCAGTTCAACGTTCATGAAATGTTCATGCATAGTTCATGCATCAGTGCAGTGTTTTTCTTGCAAAAAACTTATTTTCTAATCAAAGTGACCTTTTTTGTGTTGTTATTTAGTAGGAAAGCATTGTTTAGATACTTGAGGTATCACAAATGCAAAAAAAAAAAATAGTATCTAGTTTTTTTGAAGAAACTTCCCAATGTTCAACTGATGATAACTAAAGAATGGTAAAATGTTATTTTTGATGAAACAAGTGGGGTAAAGCTTTTTTTCGGTAGGTTCCATCCGTACTTGTATAGCGACAGAACTCCAATTTTCTGTCGCCCTTCCAAAATTTGTCAAAACGGTCAAAACGACTGACTCCCAATTTGAGAAATATGGCTGGCATTGAATGAGTGAAGTAGACATGCATTTGCAGAATTAAATAAGAATACCATATTTTCCGCACTATAAGGCGCACCAAAAAGCATGGAATTTTCTCAAAAGCCGACAGTGTGCCTTCTAATCCGATGCGCCTTATATATGGATCAATATTGTGATTTCTTGGATGTAGTGTTTTAAACGTTCTCTAAAGCGCTTTGTTACATAAAGCGCGGAAAATACAGTAGTGCAAAAGAACATGTACACAAGCTTTATCGCTGATACATACAGAGTGGTGGTGTGTAGTACTTTGCAAAGACCTCATCTTTGGGTCGGTCGGGATAGAGAAACAGGAGATGGTTCAGATCACTGATACGGTCAGCCAAGGAGCGAATGGAGAAATCTTTGGAGGTGTAAGGCAACAAATTCCATACCAGCCTTTCACCTGCTCACCAAAAGGAACAGCATCAAATTATATTCACCACTTGTACAACTCAGTGTGCTGTATACAGTGTTTCCCAAAATCACATGGACACATTATGGGATGTAATGGATAACGCGATATTAAACATGTCACAAAATCGCGGTCATGTTACGATATTTAAAAGCATCACATAACCGCTAAAAAAAAACAAATAATAACGTGCTCACTGTGGCAAAACGGGCAATGATTATTGAATAATTTAAGTGGATAAATTCAATATAGTGAATATGAATTCATCAAAAATCACGAACCGGTTGATTTTATCAGAATTATTTATGAAACTTACTGGCCCAGTCGGGTCAGTGTTAGTGAACTTAATTCAGGTTGCCGTCCGTCTACTCTGAATGTAGAAGCCTGGTAAAAGACTTTATAATGTGCACTCCATTTGATACCTGCTTTGTTGGGGTTCTCTGCAACCCAGGCAATGGTGATGCCACCAATTTCAGAGTCACTGAATCTCAGGAGGAATGTTCCATTCGGTTTGGACAGAAGCATATCCTGTGCCTGCTGCTTGTTCACAAAACCCAGGATGGCCCTGCAATGGGAATATGCGGAGTTATTATTGGTATTTTAGCTTCCTTTGTTACAGCTGCAGCTGTTGTGAAAGCGCGATATAAATCAGGATGTATTGTATTGTATATCTCATGAAATATCAGATTCTGCCATAGATGCACTAAAACCTGTGGAATGTGCGGAGGTGACTTCAAACGTTAAACCGATGTGATTTATGATACCCTGAATAGTAACTCACAGTATAAGCAGGGCAGAATGAGATGCGTCATGGCCAATTTATGATTACAGTTTAGTTCGGTGAACTGTTTGACGCTTTCTACACTTTTATCTATAAAGTCAACACGAAGTCCTGACTGTTGTAAAAAGGACAAAATATGTTCCTTACCCGTCATTCCAATGAGGTTTGAGATGTTTCTTCATAAGTTCCATGACTCCATCAAACCACTGCCAAAAGGTGAAGTTGCGTCCAGGTAGGCTCTCCTGTTCAAGAGAGTTGAGTTGAGAGTTGCTGGGCAACAGTGAAGCAGAAACTACGCTTCAGGAGCACATTATTTTCCATATGTTACCGAAGAGAGATTTATTGCTCTAGTGATGAGATGCTGGCCTCACCCTGTTAAACTGGGCCCACGATATGGTCATGTTGCGGTATTCCTCTGGGTTGTTACTTGTAGTTGTGAAAGCTTTCTGCGCCAGGAAGACCAGGTTGTTCGCCGACAGGCCACGGCCACTGTGCATTTCTGCCTTGTACTTCATATCAAGGGCGTCACATAGCTGGGGCCAGAGTACCTTGTCTGGTACAATGAATGGAACCCGGCCCTGAAGAGACAAGAGTAATTAAAATAAAAGGGGGAAAAAAAAAATACTGCCATATTTATTCAAGGTAAGCATTTGCAAATTTTGTTTTTTTCTTGGCAAATAGGGTTGTTCTACTCGTAGGTTGCAACCAGATTTGAGAAACGTCCCCCAGTGGGAATGCTGTGCAGTGGCGCCACTCATGTTCACTGTCTGCTACCAGCACTTGAATGCAGCGAAGCAAACAACTGAAAGTTTTCGCTCACGAATGTGCGAAGGATAAAGCACACCGAAGCCATCTTATTGAAAGGTTTATCATCAGATCCTATCGTGGAATGTTTGCAAAAAATGCTGACTGTGGTGAAATCATGCGAGAAAGAATGGAGTGTGGACAAACTCTTTGGAGGTCAATAAAACTAATGCAATGGAAATAAGACCACTGGATCCAACTCACTGGTTCAGCGAAGGCATTGTCCCAAAGTACTGTCGCTGTGGCATTGTTGTCCTGACTACCGTGGACTATCACTACTACGGGTAGTGATAACGTCTGCGGGTTAAAGCAAAGGAAAGAATGACAAAAACCCCAAATTCGCCATCTCCAGAAATTATGATATTACATAAGAAACAGCATGACTTGTCATATGGCAATTTGGAAGGCTTCTTTCAGGCCATTTTCCTCGTTTCATGAATCTGTATGAGATTCTTTTTTCTGATTGAACTGCTGAAATGAATTTATTTTCTGTCACATTCAAATGTATTGAAATAAATTTGTATCCTTAACTACAAGTCAAATCCAGTATCCCAAAAATCCAATTTAAACCCACGCAATTAAACGGTGAATGAATGACAGTTCGCTTACTTTCACATGGAAGACTAGTTCATTGCCTCCGATGCTGAACTGTGATTCAAAAAGAACCGTGAACTTTTCCTCAGTCACTGACTCTGCACCTCGACGATCCGAACGCTTGATCCGCTTCAGAGACTTAAACACACAACAAATAGATTGATAAATAATAACTGAACTTCTTCACCTACGCATGTAGGTAACGGTGAAAGTGACCATCTACATTTTTGAACTCCAATTGCATTCATCAGCGGTATCGCAACGCACGTGTGTTGTATTTTCTAATAATCCATGTCTTCCACACTCATCGTCTTGATATAAACTCGGATTTAACAATAGCGCCTCATTTATACAGCGTCGTTTTTGTGTGTGTGTGTGTGGTTTTTTTAAAAAAATGACATTTCATGATACAAATGACAGGAGGTTTAAACCGTAATCCTACCATGTTTCTGAAGTGTGCACTCAGCGTGCCTGTCGCCTGTTGATACTCCATCACACAGTTGTTGTTGAGGATTTCACCGCTACTTTCACTAACACACCAGGGGGAGAGTTGGGGTCGGTGGGGGTGTAAAAAGTGAATAAATCAGACTTTTCCAACAAAGCAGGACTGTACATGTAATCAAAGTAACACTTTGCATCCACAATTTAACACAGCAGAGCTTATTTAAATCCAGAATTTACACTATAGTCATACAACCATAACAAAGTCAGGCTCCCGGAGTTTAATCTCACCTGTGTGTGCTTTCATTTTTGAGGAGCGCTTTGGCCTGTTGCTCACTCACAATCACGGCCTTGACTTGAGGTGGATTCATGTGGACGTTGAGCTTTCCGCCCACCAGAAGTCGCACCGTGGCAGCAAACTTGGTGTGCGTTCTTAACACCTGGGGCGGTTGCTTTTCAATGATGAAGGTACTAAAGAGGAGAGGACATGAAGTGACTTATCGAAAAGGAATGAGAGCCACAGTCATAGCCATCTGAATTGTCATGTGATTTGGATTCATGTTGATGAGGCAGCAGAGTTGAAACTTAACACTTATTTCGTTCAACCGTTATGTACAACCATCTGTTTTTAATCACACAACTATTTTCCCCTGCAACTGAATGAAAAACATCTGCCTTTTTGCACTACGAATGTGACGAGACAGTGACATCCCTTGTAAATGCCACCGTGAGCGATCTGAAACAAATCACACAATTGTTCCTGTGTGTCAGTCTGCAAGCAGCACAATGGTCTTCCATATAGCTCAGGAAGGATGAGGTGGGGTTTTTTTTTTTTTCACCTAGTGACCAAGGCAGAGATGATATCAGTGATGTCTGAATTGAGTTTGCTCAGTAGATCTTCCATGGGGCCTGGCAAAGGAAGCTGCTGAGTAAGATGTTCACAGCGTCGAATCTGTTGTCGATTTGTCCAGATCAGATCTGCCAGCTTTTCGCACCTAAAAAGAAGACCATGGTCATAACATGCTTGACACATTTATATGTACAACAATTCCATCGACATATGAGTGTGGATGAAGACAACATTCATAACAAAACACATGTATTTATTTGTTTGCAAGTCAAACGTAGCCAAAAGGGAATCCTAAATCCATACCAGGACTGGAGAATATCGAGTCCTCCCTCATGAGGACCCCCATTTCCAGCTAACTGCTGCCGCCTTTTCCACTGGATAAGCTCCTCATCGAGGATCAACGTCTGTTGTTTCCTCAGAAGGGTTAGGGTCTTTTGGTGTTGTTCTGACAGGTCCTGAAAACAGATCGTGACCCGCACACTGAGAACACGAGTGTGATATAACACGTGTACAAAAAAAAATAAAAAAAAAATACTAGAAAGGTCATACAAAGGGTCTGTTAAGAAATTTCCCTCACGGAATTCAAAAAGTGATGATGGCCAAACCCAGTAGAATATCAGTGCAATAATGATCAATAATATTTTAAAGTCATGTCATGTCAGATCAAACTGTGCATGGCCGCTATGCCTTCTGACAGTGATTTTAAGGTAAGAACTGAAGACACAATGAATACTTTTAACAACTGTTTACTATTACAAATCTGGAGCTAAGTCTATTTAGTTCACCAGCTTTGGAGAAATGAGAAGGAAGGGGTCATCTTATACGACAGAAATCTGGCATCTTTTGAAAATGGCTTAGGCAACTAAAAGATCCAAACAAGCAGTGTCAACGTGATCGTGCTCTGTGGATCCCCTAATGGAGACAATTGAGAATTTCCACTATAGGACAATATTGAGAGTTAATTTTGACAACAACATTCGAAAAGATGAACGAGGGAGGGAAATAACTTTTTTTTAAAACTGTCAAGTCACCCACAGCAACAGTGAAGGAGTTGTGAGAATTTCTGCCAAGTACTGGCACTGACAATGTGTTTACGTAATGTTTGGAAAATGCGCATGTTTCGAAACAGAATTTCGCAATTGGGGTAACTGAATTGCTGGTACATTTACTGAGTGTTCAAGTACGACGTGAGGATTCAGAGTCAGCCGAAAACATAAGTTACTCTTCTGCAGGTAAGCAGGGAGTTGGTCACAAAATATAGCTGAAGAAAGGAAGGCGATGGACTAGAGCAGTGGTTCTTAACCTGGGTTCGATCGAACCCTAGGGGTTTGGTGAATCAGTCTCAGGGGTTCGACGGAGCCTCTGCCATGGAGGTGAAGACACACCGGACTTAACATATCAATTAGTTATGACACGGCCCGCTGCAGATGATCACATGACATTGCTTGTCCAATCAGTGCTGCGGGAAATTTAGTTCGCTTCGTAGTCAAGGTGTGACTGTCGTGAAAGTACGTCATTCAAATTTTTTTTTTTTTTTAAAGTACACACATCACTTGAAATTTTATGTACTTTTTTTTAATAAACACATTTTTTTAAATATATATTTTGAATTTGTAAAAAAATATATATTTCTTTTTCACTAATGAAGGGTTCGGTGAATGTGCATATTAACTGGTTGGGTTCGGTACCTCGAAGAAGGTTAAGAACCACTGGACTAGAGGGAGGTGAAAAAGAATTAGCAGAACATCTTGAAAGCTCTGTGGTGTGAGGTGACATTGCCATTTAAACCAATAAACCTGCTAGCAAAGAAACTATATGAAGTGAATACTGAATATTCATACAAGCCTGTATTTCTGTAACGTGCTGGCCTCTCTGGCGAGCCAGGCCTCCACGGTGGCCCTCTTGCTTTGGAGCGTGGTTTCCCTCTGGGTGCGCTCAGCTGGAGGCAAAGAGCTCAGACTGCTCAGCTGGGCTGACCAGAAGAGAAGCAAGATTAGAGCCAGAGAGAAAACCTCACAAGGTGGGAATGAAAAGCACTTATTTTGTTTAATTATTTAACCATAATCGATTCAGTGAGTAGCTGTTTGTTTCCTGACGAACATTTCCAAAGACTTGGACTGGTGAAAATCTGTTATTTTATTGCAGAACACGCGATTAGATTAGGCTGAATTGAGCAAAGGATAAAGATTAAGAAGACTGCTGAAACTATTTATATTGGTTTAAGAACTATTGTCATCTGTAAGGAAGAAAGGTTGCTGGAAATTTTTTTATCGGTAGGAGATGCCTTGCAGTTATCAAAAATGAAATTGTATAGCTCAAGTCATAACCATGTTCACGGGTACGTAAATTAAAGAACGTTTTGACACGATCCAAAAAGAAGGCTCCGATTTGCTCAAGTAGCATGAAAGTGGATGCTGGAGCAAACAAAGTGTTTACCTTGGAGGCGCAGGTTCTCCTGGTACTGGATGATGAAATACTCCTGGCTGTGCTGCAGCTTTCTCAGTTCATTCTCAGTCTCCTGCGTGGCTAATCGGAGCTCCTCGAAGGCCTGGTTGATCTGTTGATGGCGCTGGGAAAGGCTGTCTATGGCCTGGCCCCCACTTACACAATTTGCCTGAACAACAAAACATTTGAATTGTTAAATTGGGAATTGTAATTGATGAACACCAGAGACCGCCACAGTAATCAAGAAGCTCGACTGGACTTTCTTCGACAACTAGTTGCAATTTTATTTTTGACCGCGGCAGTCTATTCCTTCCGGTTCCGGTTTCACTTCGACACTTACATTTGAAGCTTCTTGAACCAATCGCTGCTCGGAGCACAGGATGTGTTTGATGCAGCGCACCAGCTCCAAAGGACAGCGGTCATATGTGCTCTGCATTGACAATTCAACAAAAGAGGGATTTTTTTATTTTTTTTAGAATTATCACACATTTGAGTCGAAATGTAGGGATTTTGATGGTCAGAAAATTCAAAAACAGACTCTTGAAAATGTGTTCTTGTTTTGTTTTGTTCCATTATTATTAAGGTAATTAATGGTGAATCTGTTTTGCTCGTTTACCTTTAGCTGATTTGCATAGTGTCCAAGCTTGATCTTCAGAAGAAAGCCATCCTCTCCTCCCTGGAGTTGGGCTTTCCTCTGAAGCTCTGCCACCAGGTTGTCCAGCAAACGCTTGGCTTTGGCTTCCTCTGCCGGGTTGCCCAACTCCACTGAATCCCTTTGATGGCACATCATATTTGATGGGTATTTTACCTAACAGCAGACTACATGTCTAACATAAATCTCACACTTTTCTATTAGTACTGATAAAGATTGGGGGAGGGAGGGGGTTAAACGAATCTCATATTTCATACACCCCGAAGTTCCTGCAGTTTGGAAATCGACCAATATTTTTCCACGGCGTGTGGCAGGCAATTAATACTGAACAACTGAAAAGATGTTAGAAATAATGTGTCAATAATGAGGCAAGTGCACATTTTTAATAAGGCACCCGTTTTCACCACAGCTGACTGGTGCCTGTCGCCAGTTGTAAGGAACGCAAGTCGGTTGTTTGGCATAAGCACATTGAGGCTGCTTAGGAAAATAGGACAAATTAACAGTGAATTGACAGGAATAACAACAAAACAAGAACAGAACGTACACTGCAAAGTGGGCTTGATGCAGTAAAGGGCAGTGAGGTTCATGGCTGGTGAGGCAATGATAGTCAGATTGGAAGTTTGCTGTGAGTATAACTCTTGGTCACACATCCCACAACGATATTGTCCCACACTTTTTTTTTCACCACAATGTTTGTTGGTCTGCTTGTTGCATGAGAAAGAGGAGCAATTCCACATGTTCACACGTGCGAGTGAGTAGCCAGCCATGTTGAGTGCTCAATAAAAAAAAAAAAATGCACAAAAATATCTGGACCATGGCCAAAAAGAGGAGGGTTCCACCCTTCACTATCTCTGATTGGCTGAGACCATGATTTGCGTGTCCATTTGAGTGAGGCTTCAGAGTCGAGGAGAGTGCTCCCTCCCTCCCCCAATTCTCCCTCAGAAGCTTGCAACTTTTATTTTCAGTTGCACCATTGTGAAATTAGGGTGCCTGTGCACCTAAATTGGGTGCACTCGAGAGCCCTGCAGTGCCCAATCTGAGGCGAGGTCGGCTGCTCGCTGTCGCACTTTCGAGTCTCGCCCATTCAATTAAACAGCAAATCTGCAAATTCTACTATTCTATTATTTGAGTCAAAATACAATTTATGTGGCACGACTTGCATCCTCCTTGAATGTGTATCATGGGTCCATTATCGATAAAGCTACGGCATGGAATTTTTTGGTTTGGAACACAAATTGAAATTACCAGAGTTGGCTCTCAATCCACTGGGCCAAGTAATGCCGCACCTCAATGGGAAAGTGCTGGCCGTACAGTGCCTGCATCTGGTGTAAGGCATCGCCCTGCAGCTGCTGGGCTTGGATCCACATTGCCATGGTGCTCCTGTGGAAGGGGGCGGATTGGATGAGGGGGTGTGGTACAAATGCGAAACACAGAGGAATTAATCCAAATTGGAAACTCGGGTTGCATATAATAACGGACACTGAAAAGTACAATTTTCAGTACTGTACTGATGTTTATCAAACATCGGGGTTTTACTTTGCAAAGCAATGGTAATAGCTTCTATTGGACTGAACAACTCGGATTTGAATCCGAATAAGTTATCAAATGTTGGCTTTTTCATTCAATTCACAATGTGTCTGTGGTACACACTGAAGAGAGATTTTGTTCTTGGTCTGTTTCCTATTAAGTTGAACGGATATTTTAGCTTGCTAACGACACTGTTAACGCACACTTGGGGATTAGCACGCAGATGACACTCAGTTAAGAAATATGTTTCATTGAATACCTGAATATTGTTGAACTCGTATTCTTATTTACATGAATATTGCACGGATTTTGAGTTTCTTTTCTTTTTATTTAATTTAGGTGGGACGAGCACTGTGCTAGCTAGGAAAAGTATGCTACCATCTACGCTAGCGTCGTCGAGTTCAGTGTATAAGGTTGTCAAGTTACAGCATACGATTCAAACTTCAACTCCCCGACGTCACTTGACACTTTTACGGTTACGAATGAACCTCACCTCTTAAAGGTTGCAGAACAGCTCACAGAAACACCATGGAAAAGTGGCGGACGAAAAACAAGTAAATACAACTTAAACGTCACTACTGTTGACGTTCGCGCTACATTCTGCGATACCAGCTGTTGATGCGACGATGTATCAAATTGATAACATTAGGGAGAGCTTCCGTTTACATCTTTCAAAATAAAACAAACACCCTCTTTACTGTCTTCATCAAAAATAAAGTTTTTAATTTATTTTATTCATTACAACCATTTTATAACTGCTAGGGACAATGTAGAGTCGTGACCTTAAAGAACACCCTCCATAGAAATCATAATACATACTGCCTAGTGATATTGAACCCCAATTGAGGCACTGATTTATAAAAGTAAAATACAGTGCCTGTTTGGGTTACAGCACATTATGCAGTTCGCAGCCAAAGGGCACATTTGTGTCATGAATCCAAGCAACAGAAGAGAGAATTAGCTGGTCCAGGGGTCTGCAACGAACAGCTCCAGAGTCACATGTTGCTCTTTCATTCTTCTGCTGTGGCCCTGTGAGACCTTGGAAAATAATGAGTACTTCATTTAAAACTGTTGGTTTTCTAAATGCAATTATAAATATGAAGATTTTGGTGCTGAAACTATTTTTGTCACTGAAAACATTTATCACAAGCCCTGATGACCTGACGCGAAGATTCAAGCTAGTACTTTCAACCCTGTTGAGTAAATCATAAATCCAAGAAAAGAGAAGTTTCTGAAGAAAACAGAATGCTTTTATTACTTATACTGTATTTATATAATTAAAAACTAAAATCGTTGACATAGCCTCACAGATGATAGTTTGCAATCATGTGTTTAGATGAAGGTGACGACTTACACTCAAGATGTGTCCATGCTATACGCTCAAATTTAGGAGCAAAAAAATCACATTAACCAGATAAAAAAAAGACAAACACATATTTGAATTGCCCATTATTTTTGTGAATACATATTTTACATTCAGTGAAATGTCCTTGATTCAATTGGACAGCTGACTGCACCATCCACATTTAATAAAATGATGACAAAACAGATGGAATTTTATCTATGACTTGTTTTGAATGAACTGTTTAAATTGCTGTTGGCATTTCATCTTCCTTGAAAGCAATTAACCTCACCCCCCAAAAAACAAAAAAATTACATACGTCACTCAGACATTAAAATATACAATGCCGCATCATGTCGAAAAGTAGATTCTAAGTGTGTGTGTGTGTGTGTGTGTGTGTGTGTGTGCGTGTTTTTGCATTCTTGGGTTCGAGCCATGCATGCATGTACGCACGCGGTTGTTTATAGGCTAAATATATATAGGGTAAACTGCAATAATATCAGACTTGATTAATCATGTGTGACAATTAAAAAAAAGCGCACACACACACACACACACACACACACACACACAAAACCAACACTGAACAAATTAGATTTTATTAATTCATTAGTGGTTAAGTAAATGAAACATTGTACAATAATCGATTACAACAATGTTAATTCACTTTGAAGTGCCCATCGTTAAACCACTAAGATAAATTGTGCATTAAAAAAAAAAAAGCTGGAATATTTCATTTTCTATGACAAGCGTGACAATTTTGGCTCAAGAAACTTCTAAATGCATGGTACAGGTATGTGCCAGCAGCTTTATGCATTATGCTCTCTGGTATGCAAAATGTTTACGCATTATGAACTGCATTGTGATTATTTACAAAAAACAAACACAATTTCAACACGTTTCTGTGCTCAAAATAATCTTGGACAATAAAAGTATTGCTGAACTTGTCACTTAATATATTTTACACGTTCATTGTATTACCGGCCTAGGTGGTTTCCATCTCCCCTCTTCTATCCCATGTTTGAGTTATATGGAGAAAAAAAAAGTCACTTGCAAATTGACTTTTATTTTATGTCATCGCAGAACATCCATCATGAGAATACATGAATTTGACCCCACGCTTAGCAATGATGACCAAACAACTCAACACACGTTAGTCAAACAAATGTGAACACGGTTAAACTTAGGAGAACCAATTTGACTGAAATGCTTGGAGAAACACTTGGAAAGCTGCAGACAAAACCATAACAAAATGATTGAGCCCCAGGGGGCAGTAGCGGTCTGCAGCGTTACACAATCTTGGCAATTTATTAACTATCTGGTTTCTTAAGCATACTCAACAGTAAACACTCCATACGGTGTTATGATACTTCTTCGACATATTGGTCCTTATCTCAGTTTATTATTTTGTAAAAACAGAGAGAAAGAAAGTTTTCAAAATGATACACAAACATGTGGAAGTGAAACATAAACCTAGGACATTGGTCTGAGCTGGTCTTAAATCTTCAGAAAATAAAAAAGAATTAGGGTTGGTAATCAATGAAATGGTAGTTAACCCTTTCAGGGACAGCGGTTACTACAGTGGACTGCTTATCATGTTACCAGGTTGCAGGGTGCATGAAAGGGTTAATAATGTTTTTTTTTTTTTTTTGTGTTGAATACATTTTTGGTTTGAGGCAAAATGGACTGTATGGCTGCTAACAGATGAAAATCTTGACCGGATGTGCCAGGTCAAATCTTCAGCATTGGGTATGTTAGTGTTCCTATGCCATCTTGTGGTGATTATTAGTAGGAAACAATTGTGATGTAAAAGGTTTCTGCCCGACACTAATTGACACGTGCATTCGCCAACACACACTCAAACAAGACAACTACCGGTGCTTTATGAGCTCTGCGCAGCCATTATGAAACGAAGATACTTTAATACCAAAAGCATAGTTAACTACAGATTAAACGAAGGAAGAAGGAGACAAGCAAGACTTATAAGGATATTCAACCCCTTGCGAATGTGAGCCCATGAGGTTTGTGTGCCTTTTTGTTGATTCAATCGTCTTCATAACGTTTGTCTTTCATTTATAGTTTTGTAAAGCCATTTGTATGTTTAATGTCCGTGTTTGTGACCAGTTCTCATGGCTTTGTGACAGCTGCAGCGGTTGTGAAGGCTCTATATAAATAAAGCTGTATTGTATGGTATTGTATTCCTGTAGCGTATTGCCATCTAGTGGATGCATAGCGCAACCGCAGCCATTATTGTAGTTATTTTTTTTATAATGTTCATTGAAGGTGCGCTTTATAATCCAAAGCGCCCTACATGTGTAGGAAATACGGTACTCAGATTCTTTGCCAGCTCTCCCGGTTTAACTCAGCTTGGAGGCATGTTATGATATCCCGAATGAACAAAAGGAAACAACAATACTGTAGTCGGATCAAATTGAAGGAAAATAAAACCGATCTGTTCAATCCCGAAACTGTATTCAGTTTTTACAAAATAACCTCTGGGTTGGTTGTCAAAGACTTTGGCAAATTCCTTATTCTTTATCTAGTCGCTGTCTCTGTCTTTATCCTTGTGATCCTCAAGAACATCATGGCTTTCCTCCTCTTCGTCTTCGTCGTCATCATCATCTCCACCATTCATCATTTCCATCTCGACCTCCACCCCCTCTCCCTCGACTTCTTCATCCACTTCGTTGAAGGGCTCGGCGTTCTGGGAGACCTCCACCATCTCAGTGCCTTGGACCACCTCGACGGCGCCGTCACGGACTTTCTTGACATGGAAGGTAAAAGGGGGCACCTTGTACACGGCAGTCTTGGAACGGGCATAAACCACGTGGTCTGGCGTGAAGGCTTTCTGCATCTTGTTGCGGGACGTCTGGAGCTTCTGCTTGCGTTCCGGATTGACACTCATGTGTGTTCCAAGTTTTCCCATCTTCTTCTCAATGTTGTGTCGGGTTTTCTCCAGGTTCTCTTTAGCCTTTTGCTTTGTATTCACGATGTTCTCCTTAGTTTTCTGCCTGGTCTTCTCCAGATTTTCTTTTGTCTTCTGCTTTGTCTTCTCCAGGTTCTGCTTGGTCTTCTCCAGGTTCTCCTTGGTCTTTGCCTTAGTCTTATCCATCTTCTCCTTGGAGAATACGGTCTTCAGGGTTTGCACACGCTGCAGACTGCTGCGCTTGATACGTTCCGCACGGGTCTCGTAAAGGACGTCCTCGATCGCCACGCCCTCCTCATCTGAGGAAAGGTCGATAGTGGGTTTGTTTTCCTTCTCACCCTCTTCCGCGTCCTCTCCAGGCTCCTCCCCAGCTTCCTTGAGCTCGAGCACACTTCCTCCTCTGCTTCCTGATACAGACTCAGAGACCCGCATAGACTTGGAAACATTAAGTTTAGAGGGAACTTTGACTTCATCCTGTAGAGAAAAAAACAAAGAAAGAAAAAACAGTTAAATATGAATGCAGTGAACTGCCAGATTTAGAGCAGTTATAACATTTATTAACAAAGTTTAAATTCTGGTTACCACTCATTGTTCATGAATCGTGGTTTTTAATCACAGAACAATTTAAGATCTTATAGATTTCTTTCTTTTACCCTCAAACTGTGTTTGCGAACTGCAGATTCATTTGACCCCAGGACAAAAGGTTACCAATGGATTTGAAGAAATTATTGATCTGGAAGAGAGGTTAACGTTTAAACTGATGATGGAATTTATTTTCTTCAGTTCACAAGTTTAATGTTACAGAAAGCACTGTTTTAAATTTTCGATAGGGGGCAGTAGAACCAAAGGAAATTGAGCAAAAAAAAATCAACCATCTGCACGTCAGGTCCTGATAAACTCAGACTAGACTGGAGTGTATAATTTATAATGTAGGTAATATACAGCATAATGAATATTAGCAAAAAAGGCAAAATACAAATTTGAGTGGTGCTGATAAAACCTTCAAATATAGATTAGTTTTAAGGTTTCTTCTCACTCCCCCAATGTTTTTTTACTTAGCTGACCGTGTCGGTTGTCACTTCAGCTCAAAAAAAGAAACCTTAAACGAACTCAACAAATAGCACGACTCAAATATGGAATGAATATGACAATATGATGCATAGACACCGCAAATGAAAGGCAGTGTCAAATTGCAGGTGTGTGTGAGAGTGCGCATGCACGTGCGTATGCTGTGCATATGTGTTTCTTGCTGTCATCATTCTGTCCAAGAAGAAAATCTGCAGTGTTAATCCATCTGCTGTTTAAAGCTGGTTGAGTGCATTCTCATTAAAACAGTTGCAATCAGTATTCGCTGCACCACGAAGCATTCCCCAATGCTCAGTTTAATGTATGCTGTGACAACAGTATTTTGCTTGTCTATGCATGCTAGGATGGAGGTAAAGCAAGTTTTTTTGCAGGCTCACTTGGATTTACCACGTAATATAATAACAGACTTTGACCTAACAGTAGATGGATTAATTTCATGATGTTTGTGAACAAGGTAAACTAAACATTGCATAAATTCCTCCAGGGTATGTAAACATCCATTAATAATCAAATCCGCTGTCTTCGGGCAGTAGGCGGGTGACATGCGGAACTGGTTGCCAGCCAATCAGTCAAACGCAGGGCACACAAAGACGAACAACAATCCGCGCTCACACTCACACCGAGGGACAATTTTGAGTCCCCAATCAACCTGCCACGCATGTTTTTGGAATGTGGGAGGAAACCGGAGTACCGGAGAAAACCCACGCAGGCACAGAGAGAACATCGGGGCTGGATTCAAACCCACAGCCTCTGCACTGTGGGGCGGACATGCGAACCAGTTAACCACCGTGACACCAGTATGTCAACTCATTCATTGAAATCTTTATTTTGAAAATAATTTACGAACAGTAAAATACATAGATAAATAACATGTTACAAAACAACAAAAATTATAATCCATAGTGAATTACCATAAATAAGAAAACAATGCACCCATCATTATCGAAAAGGAGGAGGAAGAGGTAAAATACTAATTTAATCCGAAAGTAGCGAGGGATTACTGTATGTATATATATATATTGTAGTTATGATTTTGTTTGTCTCTATGTGCCCTGCGATTGGCTGGCAACCAGTTCAGGGTATTCCCTACCTACTGTCCAAAGACAGCTGGGATGGGCTCCGGCCCACCGGCGACACCTTGTGAGCATAAGCAGATCCGAAAAGGGACGGATGGAGGTGTATATTTCTCCGGGTATTCCTGTTTCCTCCCCTATTCCGAAAACACTAAATGTGTGACTGTGAGTGTGAATGGTTGTTTGTCAGTGCATGCCAGGATGTCGGTAAAGCAATTTTCTTCTAGCTTTTTGCAGGTTATATGTGCCCTGTGATGTATACACACACACACACACACATATACATATATTTTTCCGTATATGCATACAAACTTACAGTTTCCTACACATTAGTCTGTCTACATTAGTATGGGTGTATCCAATGACATATGGATATCAAGACTATATCAAATATTATTCGTGAGAAAAACAACAAAAACCTAAAATAGCAAACATACATGAAAACAAATTCTCATACGAACACGTTAGTTCTTGAAAACTCGAGATTTACCATTGGAGTGACAGACTTATCAGTCAGCTCACCTAGGATAGATGGATTGGATGGAAAAATAAAGAGGAATGCAGAAAGACGATGAATTACAACCTCCACATGCCTCAGCAAAAAGACGTTCATATGGTACAATGTGTCATTATATTTGCACAATTGCAAGACGGCTGATCAAGAGGGCTCGCGGCTATAAAGTACAGGGCTTCTCCTTGTACAATATTCACATGTTCAGACGGATAGCAGGCGACGGGGCAAGGTTTACTAACACAAGGTGACGCTAAATGTGCCTGCAGTCTTTTTGCAGGTTGACTATGATTTACGTAGATGCCTAAAAACAGCCTTTCCAGGCAGTTTGATTGAGGCATAAAAAGTCTGGTTTTATGCGAAAAGCAATTAACACTGTTGACAATTTGTATTCATTGCACGATTTGATGCTTGATATTTTTTTTATTACTGATTACTTAAAAGGGCTACTTTTAAATGTCTGGGAAAAATTTGGGATTAAATGGGTTAATAGGCAGAAATGACCACACCGATGAAGAAGTCCATAGCACCGCTTGTTTCTCTTTTCCTTCTCTTGTTGCCTTCGTTTTCTTGGCTCATCAGCAACCAGCAGCTATTTTTCTCACTTTTGCACCAGGATTTTCCTCTTACGTGACACTTTACCTTTGGAATACAATGCACTATAAATTGTTAATGAAGGGATGGAAAAGACATGAAAAGGGCGGAGGGGGATTTCCTTGAAGGTGGATGTACTCGTGAAAAGGCAACAAAACAGGAACACAACCAACGTCACAACAAACGACACAGGCAGATAGGCTGTTGTGCTGTGTTGCATGAAACAAGTCCCAGCACAAACTGGATGATCCTTCAGAGAGGTGGAAAAAGTGGAGATCTGCTTAGCAGGAAGATGATCGCATCAAAGGCCGGGAGCTGGAGGCAAGGGAGAATGAGGGTGGGGCACAGAGTGGAGGTGGGGGGGGGGGAGGGGCAGTCTCCATTCTATTGTTTTCTGTTGAGGCTTGATGGCGGTTTTATGAAGGTATTGTATTGCAGTGTCTTGGGTAAACTTGACCTTGAAAGAGGAATCTCGGCTTTCCTGACCAGCTGCGTTCAAAGGAAAATGGAAAATATTTGCCTCGCTGAAATTCTTGCTACAGTCTTGATAAAACGTCAGTGGGTTTTCTTAATTGCTTGAGCCGCTGTTGTTAGCAACGACTGTCCATCGGGTCAAAATGTCTTTCCACATCAATTTTGGAGTTTTCAATCCACATGAAAAGGAAATTCCGTGAGGCCATGAGCGCGCTGAACAATATGCAGTGCTGTGACCTCTAATTGTAAGTCATCTTAGCCAAACAGAGGCCACAAGAAAGGATGAGTGGAAAAATGACATCATATACAGAACAGTCTCACAAATAGGGAGAATTGTCTTACAATTTAAAAGTGTTGTTCACTGAAAAAAACAATGCTAATTTCCATAAAATATATCTCCACCCATTCTCAATTTATTCCAAATGCACTATATTGCTATGACTTTGAATAACAATGTAAGTCTCTAATGTCCAGTCACCTTAAAGGAGAAGTTAAGTCACAAATGTTCTTTAAAATATGTTCCACGCACCCCCGCTGGTCTAAAAAACGTTTTTTAAAAAAAGTATTCAAATTAATTTAGCAAGTGTAGAATCTGAACTAATCAGAAAAATCCACCTGTAATTATCCATCTCATGGGGCGGCCATTTTGCCCCTGCACCGCTACTTGCTGTCAACTAAAAATGACATCACAGTGCCTAAAGGTCCAGCTTGTGAAAATCACATGACCAAACCCAAAAATCAGGTGAGCTGTAACGGTCGTAATTTTAGCACTTTGGCACAGAGATGTCATTTTCAGTCGACAGCAAGTAGCAGTATAAATCAAAATGGCGGCCCCCTGAGATGGATATCAACCGGTGGATTTTTCTGCTTACTGTACTTGGAAAACCATATTAAGACTATTTAGGGCGTTATACAACATATTGCAACAAATGTTTTGACTTTAAATAAGTCATACGTTGTGCACCTGGGAGAGCTCATTTTGGCAGCTGACTGTGCTTCACTTTTTTGTTTAGATTCAAACATGCATGGATGTGCATTCAAAGCTTATACATGCATATGCATCATGAAACATGTCGAGAGTATGTGGGAAAGTTCAAGCATTCCCTGCATGTTGACTTCCTGAACCTCCTGACTTAATGAGACATTGTTCTCCGTGAAGCTTCTGGGCCAAAGGCAGGAAGGTACACACTCTGAGCCATGGAAAATAGACAAATGAGGTATGCAGTGGTGGAGTGAGTGAGTGTGTGTTTGTTTGATTGTCTCGACGGGGCTGCAGAAACAACATGTTCTCTTTTGTGTTAGCAAAACAGGGAAAATAATTTGGATTTCACTCAAACTACTTCGACCTGAGGAAAATTACAATAGTTACAAAATCTATTGTACCAAAGCTTGTGTTAGTGTGAATGTCTTGAATCAAAAAGGGTTGAATCTTATTTTATTTTCTGTCCCCGCATACAAAGTATGATCTTAAGCTAGCTATATGATTCATATTTATTCACATATATGAGCATGGAGGAGTAGTCCTGCACCTTAGCTCCTTCGGGGAGTTTCGATGATATCTGGCGCCATCCAGCGTCGTGAATGGGTATAATGTCTAGACCCCGAATATAAAACGACCTCCACTTTTTCAGTCTTATTTCAATGCAAAAAACGCCGTCTTATATTCGGGCCAATACAGTAAATAGAATTTTGTTCATTTTCTTCCCCTTAGAAAATAGTGGCAATTTAATGATGAACACTCATAGGACTTACTGTACAATTAGAGGTTATAGTGCCATTTTTGGCATGCCCTTGACAGCATGGAAATTTCTTTTCATGAGGCTGTGAGGTTTCCAAAATTGATGTGGAAACAGATTTTGACCCTATGGCCATCAGTTGCTAACACCAGTGTTTCACGCAATTAAGAAAACCCGGTGACTTTTTATCAAGACTGAAGCAAGAATTTCAGCGAATCAAATCATTCTCTTTTTCCTTTCAACGCAACTGGTCAGGAAAGTTCTCACTCATATTTCTGAAACGTTCTTGAGTTTGAATCAAACTATGAAAGTAGAACCGAAAATGTTTGATTTTCATGATTAATGTAAAGCAAAAGTGGAATTCTTCCCAAGGCCAACTGTGGTAGATGTTTGAAAGTGTGTGTGTGTGTGTGTGTGTGCAACAACGTTTCAGTCTGAGCTGCTGAGATCAGCCGGATGATGTGATCAGCACCGCACAGCATTTCTCTTTCATGGTGTGTCTGCATGATGCCAGTATCCAGCCACCACTCCCCACCACACTGTCTTTCAGATTGTGACTACAAATTCTCCTGAAGAATTTGGTTTAATTACAATTATTTTGACGTGCTGTTTTGATAACGTGCATTATTATTGAAATATTCTATGTGTGAGCCATTACTTTTATTTTGGGTTTCAAATGTATACAGTGCTCACGGTTTGAATTGATCTGCCAGTCTCCTGAATTGAATCTATGTATCTAGCCAGCTAACTAGCCAGCCAGCTAGCTCGCCAACTAGCTATCTAGCTATGTAGCTAGCTATCCATCTATAATGGGGAGAAGGCAATGCAAGTTAAACATATAAAAAACAAAGCCCATCCAGGATGTGTTTTATGAATAAAAAATAAATAAAATAATTTGTTGAGTTTTTAACCTTTTCATGCAACAATAATGATAACCTGTAAGCTGTCGGTGAAAGGGTTAATTACACAATACTTAGTGTGACCTTAATATGACCTATTTTTAAAATCTTGCACATAAAAAAACTAAAACTAATACTAAAACCAATCAAATGTGAGCTAAAATAAAGCATTTTTGAAAGTATACAAACTTGCTTTAAAAAACATTAAACTCATTGAATTAGAAAAACAAAAGTCCAAAACAAAATATCAACTAACTATAATGAAAAATACGAGACTATTATCACTCTGAATAATGATTCATGTTAGAGACTTGTGACTTTTTGGGGAAAACGTGTAATAAATGCATTTTATGTGTCCCAACATAGCCATCTTTATGTTGGCACTGAGTCCAATGAGTCATTGTGGCATTTAATCAGTGCAGGAACTTCATGGCAACAATAATTTCCAGGCATGTTGTGTACTTGTGCCATCTGTGGCCATGTGGTCATGCACCCTTTCAACTCGACATCATGGAGGAAGAAAAAAAAAAGTCGTATGAAGTTGGTACAAATCTAAAAAGAAGCTATCATATCAACCAAAATAGTTACTATCATCACCCATGCAAGTGATTTAGGACAACCTCTAAATAAGCATTTGTTTGATAACTTCTGCGTTCAACTTGTGCGTGAGTCACTGGTGTATGCTCTATGGAAGCTTTCTACCCCGAGCCCACACTGCAACCTCTCATCAGCGCTGCGCGGAGGAATCCCGCCATAACACACCCCTCTCTGTTACTGTTTTCCTGTTTAAACTTCAGCTACCATGAACTCCCCTGCTGCTAAGCCAAAGCCAGATGTCTTTGTGAGTGTGCGTGCATTTAGTGTACCTGCATGAGCAACATCAGTTCTGTCCAGTGTAGGAGTACACATTCCATTACACGCCTTACACACAAAAACAGTCTCTCTCACACACACAAACGCTGAGGGATTTTCCAGTAAATCCAGGAAAACACTGAATCGTCATAACTGGTGATGTAAAGAGGAACTGGATGCGTTTCAAGAGGCAAATGGGGACACCGTATTTCCATTTTATACTGCCCAACTAAATCAGCCCATTCAGTCAACTCTTTTTTTTTTTTTTGGAACATCAGAGCTCATGTGCAATGACATACAGTTTGCCAAGTGGTCATGGAATTGTAGGCTTCACGCGAAACGACCGAGTTTCTTCAAGCCGGATTGAAGGTTGTAATTTTGTTTGGATTGAATAAGATTTTAAATTTATAATGACTTTATGATGGAATATATATATATATATATATATATATATATATATATATATATATATATATATATATATATATATATATATATATGTATATGTGAGCAAAATCAAATTCCATCATAAAGTCATTATAAATTTAAAATCTTATATATATATATATATAGAGAGAGAGAGAGAGAGAGAGAGAGAGATAGTTCAACTATAATCATCAGATAATATAGTTGTGTATTGTCTTTGCAGGGTGTTGAGTGTGTAGACATGCGTGGCTTTTTGTCCACAATTCTCAAGAGAGCACCATGGGAAAAGCGTGTGACGGTCATAAGAGGGATGAAAATCTTGGGAGGGAACTCATTATTCCTCTCCTTATTTTTCCAGTCGTTCCCTTCAATCAGAGACATGGGACCAGAGAGAGCAAGATTGCTATATAAAGTGATGGCATGCCACAGCTCCCCGAGGGGGGAGAGCAAGGGATGAGTCACTCGGCCTGGCGTTGCACTGGAGCACGGTAGCATGCTCTCGCCCCCTCTCCTTACCCCACCCCCTGATATTGTTACAATATTTTTTTCTGTCTGCTGCTCTTTTTTCCCCCATTTCCTTCCATCTGCACAAATTCCCTTCATTCTTTACCCCTACACACCTGCATTTGTTCTCCAATTCCTCCGTGGTTACCTTGCAGCCGCTGTAGGAAAGACGACTAAATGTAGCATATGAGAACAGTGTGAACGAGACAGATCAGCATCACCGCCATGGCAACATAACAAATATTTCTCTGTGTTTTAGTTCCAGATAACCCCAACGGCTGCAGATAAATTTTCTCTCCACTTGTGGTGTATTTTTACAGCCATTGGCCTAAAAGATTGCACTGACCTCCAGAATGTTGACTCAGGCCAACACAGTTTGCATACACTTATCATGTGGACTTAAACAGGGCAACTTTGTTCTTATGCATCCATGAATCTAACACAAAATAAAGATTTCATGGAGTGTTTCCAAGGTTGCAGACATGCTTAAGTGAGGAAGCTGTGGAGTGTTCACTCTTTGCTCCTTTTAGCTTTCCCTGCAAGACACAGCTTGCCATTGTCAGCTACCACTGGAGGTTGTGGTTTCCACATACTTTGGTTCAGGGGCATTCTGATCATGTACTTTCATGTTGGGACATACAGATACAAAAACATAAACAAATTCACGTGGCACATTCAAATGCGCTCATATTGACACATTCTAACCTTTGTGATGACCGAAATAAACAAACGTGAACAAATTCTGATGTATTATACATGTGTGTAATTGTCAATTGCTATTTCAACTGAAAGGACAAGCGAATCCAAGACACGAGAATACAAAACCGATACTATACGGTAACGTAAAAATACAAAAGAAACACAATGAAAACTATGAGGTCAAAAATCGAGAACGTCTCGAAAATTGAAGCGCTTGGCAAGAGAGTCGTGAGCGAGGTTTAATAATCCGACAGCCGGCTGGCGTGATTACAGACAGGTGCAGCTCATAAGGGAAACCCCTCCGATGCCACCTACTGGAGGAAAGCAGAAACACGATCCTGACATTTATACACTTCTGTCTTTACCGTTATGCAAGAAGTGCATTTTCGTGTCCCACCACCATTTGCTTTGTCAAAATTGTCTTTTTGATGAACGCCTACATTTTTTTTTCATCATCAATAACATTTGGAAATAGGAGCTTTTCATGCTGTTTCAGCATGGGAGACAATTATCCATTTAACCCATTCATTTTTTTCCTTTACCATTACTGTTTTTTTTTTTCTTTACCAATATTTGCCAACATTATAGGAGAATGATCCATCCATTACATATACAGCATATTTTTAATCCTTCCATCCTCCGGCCCTGACTTGACCTATATTATGTACATTTCCTCACGCTTGACTAACAGTGACATGGACCCAGAGTGGCATGACGGTGGCTGTTCCCATGGCCACCTCATGTTTGTCTTTTCAATAACAATGGAGGAGCTTGGCATTTATGGCGGGATTTATAAAGCTCAAAAAGAAAGTGGTTTTCTTCTAACTGCTTTTTGTGTTTGTACCCTAACATTTTAACATAACAGGAATGTAAGGTCCCCAATCGAAGCATGGAATAAAAAAAAGTGAATTAGTAAGATCAGTGACCTACTGTAACACATGGTTTCTAGTCGTTTTTTTAGCTCCTAACGTCTGAACCTGCATCAGCAAAATTCACCAGTCCAGTGAGCCTTTATGATTTTTGGGGACTACCTTATTGAAGGCAAAACAAATATGTCTCAATCCATGTAGAAAGCCACATTAGTCTATAGTAGTGCTGTCAAACAAACATACGGCCCGCGGGCCAGAACCGGCCCCCAAGGAGGTTCGATCTGGCCCGCGGGATCATTTAAAAGTGGAGAAAAAAATGCATTAAAGACACAGAATGAATATTTCAAATAAAATGCAATTGGTGGATTATCCGCTAGGGGGCATGTTGTTAATGGTTCGCCCCACTTGACATCTACCGAGTCCATATGTGGCCCACAATGTGAAATAAGTTTGACACCCCTGGTCTGTAGGAAGGAAGAGCATGACGGTGGTCCGCATCTCAGAGATGTCGTCACCATAAAGGGATTCTTAAACAGGTAGGGGAGGGGGGGCTTCAAATCCATTCTCAAATATGTTTTCAGGTTTCAAAATGCAAATGCATTTTTATCCATGTAAATGGACGAAAGATGGCAAATTTAATTTGTTTTTTAGCTTGCGCCTGTGGAAGTGGCGTTATTCCGTTGCGGCGGAAAACCAACGTGCTAATAAACTAGTTTAACGCTAAAGGCATTCATTTAATATGTGTATGAAATGACTTTTGCACTCAAGGGAATCTAAAAAAAAAAACGCCGCTTGATTGCTCTTTTCAAACTAACAATGTCCTACTATTTTGAGTGAAATTAAACTGCACCTTAATCTGGTTCATCACACAATTAACAAAGGTAAAGTGAGGAAATCATGAACTAATGGGCTGGCAAAAAAAAAAAAATGAAGGAATGACTAACACACTGGGCACCTGCAAGGATTAACAACACATACCAAAACTCTTCCAAGCAGGAAAGTTTAAAGAAATAAATAAACTGACTCAGTAACTTGGCAACACCCAAACAACAAAACTGGATTTGACTGGAAAACTGGGCTCATGAGGACCAAATATTGAATATTTGAAAATGAAACACAGACACTCTTATAAAATCAGGAAGTAAGGAATCAACTCAATAATTTAAAACCGTGGAAAATATCTCGAACAAAATCAGGAGTCTAAGTCAGACTGTGAAATGATCTCAAATATTTGCAACGGCTTTGTCCTTAAGATCACAGTCATCTGACTTTTTAGTATTTCAAAGGGAGTCTCATTTGAGATGCATGATTATTTCAGAACATGCCTTGTCGCTCTCAGAGCACATATTATTTCCTTCTTAACAATCAAATGAATACTTGAAAATACAGGAATGTGCTTTATAGCCACACTGTCTTGGCCCTTTTAGTCCAGTTATAATAGCAAATCTTTCTGAGAATTTCTGATCAACATCACATGAACAATGGAATCATATGAGGAGACAAAATGTGCTTCCGTTTTTCCGTGAACACATCTTGGGAATGTGAGTCATCTTCATCTGACTTGGGTGGAAAAGTCAAGAGATTACAAAGCATTTTGTGTAAGAAACATTTTAATTACACAAGACAAGCACAGTCCAGTCCTGTTGACATTTCTGCTTTGCCAATTATGGAGTTGAGAAAAAAAAAAGAGTGTTACTGCCCCAATATGATAAACTACCTACATCTAGCTAGCTAGCTAACTAGCCTGTCGTAGTATAGTGTGGAAAATTGACTTTAATCTGCATTGCAATGTCATCACGCGAGTGTCTGACAAGCGGGAACCAGTATAAGTTTTTCTAACAGTGTTGTTCAATCGCAGCTTTTTACAAGACAAAGTCAAAAATTATTTGGAAAACATTTCTGTCTCTCAGTTCCTTCTTCCGAGTAACTGAAAACAATAAACATGGATGGCGAGTTCAGTGGGATTTTACTTTGAAATTGCCTTGAAATACAAAGACATGGAATCTATTTTTGATCTTAAATACAGTTTCCAAGTCCCCCTCAATCAGCCGAGCATGAGTGTCTACATTAGCCAAGCTAACCCGGAAGTACATAAGATACAAGTACAAAGATTGCAAGAAAATGCAAAACTTTGCGAGGGAATAACATTTTTTTTTTGTTTTTTGTTTTTTTACTTCCATGTCACTTTAGGGGCTCCATATCAACCAGTATGCCAGGCTCGAAACTTTTAGTTGCTTCTGTGGTTGGGTTGGTCCTCCACAAGGGTACTTAAAAGTGTTATGGTATGGCTCAGCTCTTGAGAGCTGGGACCCTTCACATATTTATCATTGGAAAGGCAAAACCTTGCATGCTATTCCAAATTCTCTAATATTAATCTTAAATGGCTGTTTACATCAATGAGGACGTGCTGTTTAGAAAATGGTTGGATAAGATGGTAGGAACCCCCCCCAATTTTTTTTTTGTCAGCATTTTACATGGAACCTATCTAATTCCACTTTCACAGGCTTGCGCAATACAAAGTATAGTGTATTAGACTCAGGAAGCATT